>JACWBX010002729.1:17071-42171 GCA_014622435.1 Polypedilum pembai | reverse complement strand
ATTTTGTTTACTTCATACAGTTATCACAATCCCATCAATACGTTTATAAAAACTGCTTTTATTTCAATGCAATAAAAACTGTTGTTTATTATAATTTTGTTTACTTCTTTTTTTTTTTTTTTTTTTGATTTCTCATGAGAAGAAGTTACTAAATAAAATGCAATGTAGTGGACAGTTCAATGAACTAAATTTTCTTCCTTCATGCAATTTATTCTGTCAATCGCTCTATCGTTCAAAGCATAAAAAGAGGACTCGGAAAAAAAGTGTCTGCATGAATAAATAATAAAATTTTATTTTTTTTCCTTCTTCGATCACTTTTGTTAAAAATGTGATTGACATACGTTGGTGTGATGATTCATTCGAATAAATGCATCACTAGATATCCACGCGCGAGTCAAAATGGTTATCTTTATTGAATGAAATTGCTTCATAAATAAGACTTTCGGCACTGATAAATAACATTTCAAATGACTTCCATTTATTTTATTTTATTTTTTCTCCAACAGGCCTACGAGTTATCGACACTGACGGGCACGCAAGTGATGCTGCTCGTAGCATCCGAAACGGGTCATGTGTATACTTTTGCTACGCGCAAGCTTCAACCAATGATCACGTCGGAGGCAGGCAAGACGCTGATACAGACCTGTCTCAACTCTCCAGATCTCTCAGCGACAGTTTCAAGTAGCGATCAACGAATGTCAGCGACAGGCTTTGAGGAGACTGAACTCAACTATAGCATTTCAGATATTGGCGACAATCCGGGTGACAAGGAAAAAGTAAGGCAATTAATTTTTAACTCACATCAAAATTTACCTCAAAACACCAGCCACTTGTACAATCTGCCGCACGCGCAACATTTTTCTCATTCACCGCAATCCACACATCATTTTTCTCCCCATTTTTCACCACCTCAACATCATTTTCCAACGCCACATTTTCCTCAGCAGAGCTTCTATGATAATCAAAATTTGCAGAATGCAACGACACAAAATTATCACAGTCTTGCGACGGCAGCAGCATCAGTGGCAGGGCAATCGCAATCGCATCGATAAAGTGTGGCTTTAATTAACCTCTTGCAATTATTCTCTTGTTGTTGTTTTACTCACTCATCTCTTGCTTGTTGTGGAATTTATTTAGCAAAAAAAGTAAAAAATTCACAGTAGCAAGATGAATCGACACTCATGTGATACAATGTGCCTTCCCAAGGAATTTCAATATAAAAAGAAGAAGACAAATGAGCATTCCATACATTTATACTTGCATGCTATTCCGTTCCTATTTGTGATGTGTTGATCCTTGTTTGTTAATTATCATGATTTGTAATAATTTTTGTATTTAAGACAACGAAGTGAAATAATTTGAATCATTTGTGTCATTTTATTTGATAAGATCTAATTTTTTTATATTTATGAAACATGGCAATGAAAAATTTTAATGTAAGCAATATGGCATTGTAGAATATAGTCTCAGCAATAAGTAAGTGCAAAAAAGAGCTCATGAATATTAATGCAACGCATTGTGGAGGCTAAAAGAGTGCATCGAAGGATTATATAAATTCTTTTTTTCTTTTCTTCATATTTTTAACACATTAGCGAGAAGTAAATTAATTAATCCATGAAAGTATGTAGATATATCCTTTTGTGTTACAAAAAGGCAATTAATATTTAAATTAGTTTTTTGAAATGAAAGTCAACGCAAAAGAAAAAAGGAAGGCGTTAAAATATGATAGTTAAAATAATTTTTGGCTTTGTTGAAAATTTTAAAGACAAAATAAAGAAATCTTTTTTATGTAAAGTATAAAAATAATTAAATTATCGAAGCGTGAAAGAGAATAAAAGAAAGCTCATATTTGAAAGCTTTGAGAAAATTTCTTCGTTTTTGCTAGAATGAGACTAAAAAATAAAACCTCAAGAAAGATGAAAAATTACTCATGTAAAGATTCATTATAGGAAAACCACCAAAACGCAATAACATTTTATGATAGAAATAATAAATTGAATTAACAATAAAAGAAGGCAACAATGATTATCATTTTTAACTCTTTTCATTCTTTTATTAGAGAGAAAAAATTAATTTTCTTTTTTTTCTTAACAATAATGTGCAATCATTTGAGTTTCTATCGTACTGTACAGAAGTCAATAACAATTATTTAGAATGACACACACTTCCACGCGTTCGCGGCATTCGATTCATAATGGGAAGTTCTAAATTAAACAATAAAAAAGTGGAGATAGAAATCGAGAATAAAAAAATTATAATTAGATGGAAAAAGAAGAGAAGTAAGAAAAGAGCCTTCGATTTTGTGTTGTGATTTGAATATTTAACAACATTCGTTCCGCTTATTTTGAATAAATTAGTTGTGTGTTGGCAATAATTAACAATTCCACCCACCCGCGAAAATGAGCGCGCGCGAAAGAGAGACAGAACAAAAAAACTTTGACAGGCAAACAAAGAAAGAAATAGAAGACAGCAAGGGGGAGAAAGAAACCTTCCGAGTGGTCAATTAATTGCCAATTTGCTAATCGCTTTTTGAAGATCATGACAAAGTGTGTGTGTAAGATAAATGATGCGGAAAGATCGAAGGAAAAATAATTAAAGTGCGCGCGGTTCATTGTGAAAGATAAAAAAAGCGCGGGGGTGGGTTCAAATGTATAAAAAAGAATCAAGTTTAAAGTGGGTAGTAGTTTAACTAAGCTCAGAAGTAAGTCATACAAAAGCACACACTCACAATTTTTATTATGAAAAATAAAACACAAACAAAACAAAAAGATGCAATAAATTTTATTCCTTTATTTGTTTACAATACGATGAGAGATGTTTTGCTGCTTGCTTGGTGTCTCATTGACTTTAACTCTCTCTCTCGAAAAACTCCAAAAGACTGACCTCACTTTCGCGTCAGATTCTGACAGGCTTTCTCATGCTTGTGTGGGACTTGAGGCGTCTTTAACATTTTGTTATTTGGTCGACATGTGTAAAAAGAAATTAGCATCAGTCAACTTACCTTCTTAAAATAAATCTTGTATGATGACATCATGTCAGTAATTTATTGGTTATCATACGACCAAAAGAATGAAAATAATTTATAATTTATAGTCGCAATGCTATAACAATAATTAACAATTTTAAAAAAGATAACCTTAATCCACTTTATTGGCTGAGAATTATAAAAAAATAGCCTTATTAATGCAAAGTTAGCGATATATGTACCTGTAATGAAGAACGAAGAAAAAAAAACAAAGAGAAATTTTATTAAAATAATAAAAATGAGAACAATGAAGAAAATGCAATTAAGAACATAAAAATTGCGTAACAATAAGACAATTGCTACTGTGTATAAAAGAAGAAATTCACCTTCACAATAACAATAATCGATCGTTCACAAAAGATTCGAAAAAATAAAAACTGCATCGCAACATGTATACAAACATTTTTCTTTGCTCTCTCTCTCTCTCTCTTTTTCTTCGTTTTCACTCACACGATACATTGAGAGAGGCGAATGTAAAAAAATTTATTCAATATAGCAATGTGGATGGTGCGCAGGTGGAATTAACTCGTTGGATTTGCGCGCTAATTTATGCAATTGGTGGCAAATTTTTCATGTCGATGCGTAATTTAAGGCGGAAATATAATGATATGATTAGAATTTCTAAAGAAAAAAGCACTCAAAAGTAGCGAATTTGTGGAAAATCCAACATGTGGTTTCTCTTTTTTTCTGTGTAACTGAGCGAACGTTATTGAGAATTTCATTACAAATTCAATTGTTTTTAAATTTATTTTTTGTATTTATTCTCTCTTTTTTTGCCACAATGCATTTTTAGAAAATAATTTTTATGAAAATAATTGCATTTAAATGACAGAATAGAATTAGAAATTTAATTACCTTTCTTATTTATCTTGTTACCACCTGTTGCAATTGAGTCATTTTGCACTACTATAAAAAAAATGTTATTCAATTTACTCAAAGAAAAAAATGAGATCTTATCATAAATGACACATTCTCAACTTCTAAAAATGACAAATTAATTTAAAATTAAAATTTTTAATACTTTATTTTTGAGAAATCACAAACAGAATGGTAGAACGAAAATATTTTCGTTCAAAGAAAAAACTATCAATGATCGAATGAGAAATCCAAACAAAACGAAATCAGAAGATCAACTGAATGAATAAAAAAACACTCACTCGCGTAGAGACTCACGAAAGAAAATGTTGAAAAAGAGAATTGAATGAAATCAAAAAAAGAGAGCTCGCAATTTAACATAGAGCTTTTACTGAGAGTGATTTTGAACTTTTGAATTAGGATTATTTATGGAATTTTTCAATTAAAGATCCGTAAAATTGTACAATTCGTTTAATGATCAGTTTTTTCCAATTTCTATTCAATTAGACGCACATTTGAATGAATAAATCAATTGAAAGAGGGAGTTGAAATTGGCTGAAAATCATTTTAGTTTTGTAAAATAAGAAAAAGGTCGTACTGATATATCGCAGCAATTTTTCAACCAATCAGAACACGGTAATCGGCGCGAGAGCCCACAAACGAGAAAACAGCAAACGTAGATGGAATGAGAAAGAAAAAAAGATCGATATTGTGCGTTTCACATAAAGCATAAGTTATAAGCCCATCGCGATTTATTTCACAACTCTAAAAATAGCAAAAGAATAAAATCAACCTTTTTGCGCGTTCATGAGAAATCAAGACATTTTCCATTAAATTGAGGAGGCAGTAAAAACGAGCAATTCCTGCTTTGGTGACATTTTGTCTCACGATTTCTTTCTATGAGAAATCACCGACAAGCTTATACACATAGAACAAGCAAGCAATGAAAAATAATCTGAATAAAAAATCATCATTTGCTGCGATACATAAATGTGGATAAAAAGACAATTGCGCGCCAAGAATCAAAGAAAGAGTTCACAAGTCTTTCTACAAGAACAATAAAACAATTGAAAATGCAGAATATAATCGCATAATTATTGAATTTTTATTGTGATTTCATTTATATGAAGCTTTTATATGTAAATTAAAAAAATTTTAATGTTATTTGCTTATCCTTTGCCGGTGCATTTGCTAACTATTTTCGTCACTCTTTTTTGACTTTATTCTCTCATTCATTCAATTTAAGTAAATGATAATGAATTTTGATGCGATCTTTAATTTTCTCATTTTTTCTTGCACTTATAATGAAAATTTAATAAAACTTTGAGTTTCCTTGTACGATGCCATTCACACACTTTTTGCACAATAAATCAATGCTTATAAATTGCTTCTTGCATGCGCAATTCAATAAGCCATTTTTCACAGCTTCAATCTAATTCTTTCTACTCGCCACCGCCAAACTATGTTCATGAAAGAAATAAAAGTTTCGAGACTGCATGGCTCGCTTTTTTCATACACATGAATCGAAATCCCATTGCAATTGCTATTGCTGCCGTTCACACACAAAAAATAAATAAAAGATGTGTTGTTGCACTCGAGACGATGCCCATAATGAGAAATAAGAGGCAGATGATAATGTTGCATTGAAATACGATCACAATGGTAACTTATCTGCCCTTCATTCTCTTTCTTTCCTAATTTATTCAATTCATTTCATTCATTTTATTATTTATTAAGTGCACAATTAATTTTTCTCTCTAAATTCTAAATTCAATCAATCTAGCTTTCTTTTCAGGATGATATCACAAGTACAGATGACTCAGAAGAGTCGGAAAATGATGAAAATTTCATTGTACCTAGCCAACAGAATAATCATCACAAATCAATGCCACAGCAGCAACAACAAACACCTCTTGTCATACAACAACCGAGAGTTTTTGAAGAGGAAAATAAACAATTAATGCATCAGCAGCAGAATCAGAATCATAGAATCAATGAAAAGATTTTAGATAATCAAAAATTGTTACTTGAAAGTCTCTCGAATTTACCACAGAATCTTCTTCAAAATTGGATACAATCTGGTCAACTTCAAGTTTCAGTAGATGAAGGTGTGTAGTGATATTTGATTTATTTTATTCTATAATTCATTTTAAATATCTTCTTCACAGATGGAATGCAATCAATATCAATACCTTTTGCAATTCAAAAAGAGAATTCAACACAAGAAATTATCACTAAAAAAATTCCTATAAAGCTATTAATGGGTAATAAAATTAAATCGGAAGCAGAATGAGAAACACTTAAATTTATAATTTGATTTAAACTTATGTAATTTATACGTCATATATACTCATATATCGATAGAAATCACATGTTGCAATTTTTTTTAAAACGACTTACCATGGATGAACAATATTTGCTTCATCTGCCCTTTTGAGTGAAATAATTGAGCTTCTTTGTGAATTTATTTTACTAATTCATTTATTAGTTTTAAAATGAACAGAATGAACTATTTGCTTTTATCACAGAGATTGAAAGTGAAATTTGAATCATTCTTACAACATAATTATGAGTCTCAGATCACATCCAAGACTTTCAAATAAATCTTTTTTAAAAAATTCTAGTCGTACAAAATTATTTGAATCAATTTATATTCTATCTATTTTTTTTTTGAATTTTATTATCAAACCTTTGAATATTTGTAATTATTAATGAATATTCAAAAAAAAAAAAAATTAAGCCTATCTCAAATACCCCCTATCGTAAAATTAAGTTTTATTTTTTTTTTGTGAGATTTTGTTCAAAATTAGCTTTTAAGATTTTCTATACCTTGCCAAAGTAGTGAAAGATGATAAATAAAAATCTATGAATGTAGGTAGGTAATCTATTTAAAGCTTTCTCTTAAATCAGGCATGAGAAGAAAAAAAATCTATGTTGCTCGAACAATATTGTGTGATAGCATAAATATATATGAAATTTCACAGCAACTGATTAATTTTTGTATTTTTGATAAATAAATTCAATAAATTTCAATAATAACATGATTATCGAATAAATAAAAGAACATAAAATTGAAGAGCAAAAAAGTGTTTTTTTTTTCATTAAATATTGTTGTGAGTGTATGATAATGAGTGGAAAAAATTTTAATTTAATTATGCGAGTATTCATATTAGCATTTCTGTCAGCAAACTAGTCTTGGGTGTCCATTTTTAATTTGACTGCTTTTGGTTAAAAGCAAATACAAAGATGGTGATATTTCCATACGTGTTCCGGCTAATATAAAAATATCTCTTTCATATGTATGATACTCACTTTTTCGCTAATTAAGCGTTTTTCGAACCTTCTCACATTTTGCACATTTAAACAAAATAATATTAAAATAAATTCTTGCAATTGATGAGTAAGTAATGAAAAGTGACTAAATATATTAGTGTGTGTCTGTGACTGTGTGATGTGAATGCATAATTGAAATGTAAAACAGCTCTCAGAAAATGAGGCGGATGAGGGGAAGAAATTCAAAAATGGTAGTTGCCTTTATAAGCGAGCAGAAAACGCAAATTAGTGAGTCTAATAAAGGCAACGATGGACATTCTTTCTTGCAGTAGCACAGCAATTTTGCACACACATTCGCGAGTTTGAGTTTGATATGTTGTTCGACTTCCATACTGAAGCGTGTCAATCATTCAGTCAGCAATGGATCGGTACTAATCTTGTAGTAGAGTTTTTAATGTTCATCGTCGTCGAACACACCGAACATGCACAGAGAAATGTCAACAAATTACACAATGTTTTCAGCACTATTTCAGGAATCAAATCAATTTCCATCGCAATTTAGCTTCTGCTTGCCGCTTTAAGACATCTTTTAAGCATTTGGATTTCACAGATGATTGTTTCTTCCATTAAAGATGAATGTAAACACGTGTTATTGGAATTTCATAAGGCAATGAATTGTACTGATTATGGATTTTACTATTATTTGACTGAAATGGGTATATCTTTCACTAGAACGGAAACAACACGACAAAGTAGCTCTCTATCTTATCTTTTTTATAATTCATTCAACAAACTACTACTTATAGTTTCCTTTCATTATCAACTGATAATTTAATCTTAAAACACATATATAAATTAAGTTGCCAAAAAGTAACTTTATTCAATATATCGTTTAGTATAAGAAAGAAAATATGAGTCACAAGTTGTTAGTTTTAGTTTCTTTGTTTATCACAATTATATGTGGAATATTTGTTTCATCACAAATTGATGACATTCCATGTAATTCTGCTAATAATGGAAGACATTTTCCTAGTGGTATAAATTGGTAAAATTATTCATAAAGTTTTATTGTTAATTTTTATTAATTCTCATAAATTCAAATTTAGCTCTTTGTATTTTACATGCTTTAATGGTGAATTTCATTTACAAAATTGCCCTGATGGTTTTTGGTTTAATAATGAAAGACAAGTTTGTGATGTAGCAGGAAGTGTAAATTGCAATATTGGACCAGAAGGAGTGGAATGTACAGCAGCAAATCAGGGACGTCATTATCCTACAACTTATAATTGGTATTAGCTTTAAATGAATAACAAACTATTTTTAATTAATTAAAATATTTTTTTTTATTAATCAGTTCGTCATATTACACATGTTTCAATTTGAACTTTTTTTTGCAAAATTGTCCGAGTCCTTTTCTTTTCAACTTTCCTTTACAAG
Organism: Polypedilum pembai; assembly: GCA_014622435.1. NCBI lineage: Eukaryota > Metazoa > Arthropoda > Insecta > Diptera > Chironomidae > Polypedilum > Polypedilum pembai. The sequence goes on along the minus strand of JACWBX010002729.1, from coordinate 33,581 downwards.
CATGCGATTTACCACAAAATGTTGAATGTGACCTCGATAGAACGACACCAACACCTCCAATTTTACAAACTACTACATCATCATTAACAACATCAACTACTATTGCAATACCAACTGAATGTCCATCAAACGGTGTATCGAAAATTCCAAATCCACACTCATGTTCATCATATTTTTTATGTTTTGCTGGCACATCAATTGAACAATCATGCAGTCCGGGATTATTTTTCTCAAAATCACAATTAAGATGTGTGAGAAGAGAAGAAGCTGATTGCGAATGGAATACAAATATTTGTCCACCGGAGAATGATCCAGACAATGTAATTTTCTTACCAAACATCGAAGATTGTCAAAAATATTTTATCTGTTATGACGGAAGACCTCAAGAATTTGACTGTGGTCCAAAACTTCATTGGGATCCATCACAAAATTGGTGCATAAAAGAAGAGAATTCGACATGTGAACCATCATACATTTTGCCAGACATCCGTGAAATCGAATGTCCCGAAAACAGTAGAAATGAACTTATTTTTTTACCTCATCCTCAGAATTGTTCCTTTTATTTTATTTGCTTTAGTATGCAATCTCATTTAATGAGATGCTCAAGTAGTTTGCTATTTGATTATGTTCGAGGCTATTGTAATTTTAAAGATCAAGCTATTTGTTTTTTACAGATATAATAAAAGATTTTTATTTAAAATTTAATTGAGAATTTAACAATATTTCATCTATCAGTAGAAGAACCTGGATAGCAAACAGCATCATAATATGATACACAATTACTTGTGACAGTATCAAAAAATAAATTAGCTCCGCAATCACGCAAAAAGGCAACTCCTATATTCGTAGAAACATTATACATTTAAATATGGGGCAGAAAGATATTTTTCGTCCAAAAATTATTTTATTCCAGTTTCTTATAATGCTTTATTAGACTGTTCTAAAGTACAAAAACCATAATTTTTGGTGCTTCTGTTCTCGAAATTTTTGTATTACATCAATAAGTAAATTTTTAAAGAATTTTAGCTTCATTCAAACCTCTCTAACCAGCACCGCAAAATTATGGTTTTTGTATTTTATAACCGTCTAGTAAAGCATTACAAGAAATTGCAATAAAATAATTTTTAGACGAAAAATTTCATTCTGGCCCATAGTGGAATTTTTAATCATGCTGATAATTTTTTTGATAATTATACTTACCATTAATACAAATAAAATACCTCCAACAATCTCTTGTATGTGGATGTTGTGTTGGTGCTTGAAAAATATTTTAAATAGTTTTTCTCAAATATGTAAATTATTGTTTTAACTTACTAGGATTCAGTGGACAATCAAATATATTAGGACTGCGAGTTGTAGTTGGAAGAGTTGTTGTAATTACAGTTGTCGTTGTGCTTTGTGTTGTTCGATTTGGATCATTTGGATTGTTTACTGTATTTGAATCACATGTAACTTCATGAGGAAATGTGCACCAATTATTTTTTATATCCCACCAAAAATTTGTTGCACACTCTCTGGTTATAGGATTACCATTAAAACATACATAGTACTTAGAACAATCGTCAGGATCAGGTTTGAAGAGAATTTCATTAGGATTGTCTGGAGTTGGACAATCAATTTCTATTTGAACTTCACATCCAGCAAGTTCAGGGAGCATACATTGTGTTGTATGCCGATTATAATGCAAGCCAGGCGCGCAGTTTCGCAAAATTAATTCGCCCCAAAAGCACATAAAAAACTTTTCACATGAATATGGATGTGGATGCCATGTTACATTGTTTGGTTCACAAACTGGAAAACTTGCACAATTTATTAATTCATAATTAAATATGGTTAAAAGAAGCACTACTATATTTTTCATCACTGTTTTCATCATTAGCGATATAATATTGTACTAAAATAAAAGGTGATATCCTCACATATTTTTATAGAAATCTCTTATCTTATTATTATCAAGAGCGGATAAGGTGATAATTGCAAGTACAGGAAGCATTATAAAAAAACATGCATTTTTGTATTATATGACGAATGATAAAGATATAAAAGCATTCCTATAAAAAACATCATTTTATTTATGAATTTTTTAGCATATCATGAAAATTTCATAGTTATGATCTTAAGTTCATGAAATTTAAATAACAGTTTTTAACAAAGGAGTGACAGTTGTACGAAAGAATTTTATTATCGTAATATTCGTAAATTCAAGCTACAATTTTTAGATTTTTTCAGTTATTTTTATTTAAAATCAGAAAATTTTCGGTTATTTTTAAAAAGTTATGAATTTTGCATCACATTTTTGATTTTGATAGCTCATTTTCTATTCTTCTTTGAACAATCATAAAAGTCGTTTTTAAATACTTATTTATTCGATTTCTGTTGATTTTGATAAGAATTGCTTAGCAAACAGTAAAACTTTTAAAAAGATATTTCTGAATTTTTTTGTTAACAAATTTAGTTTAAAAACTGTCATGATCATTCGTATTCTTTCGAAATCTTTTCGTAAAAGTTGTCATCCCCTCGGTATTTATTCAAATATTTCAAGTTTGGATGCACAATAAAATTGCAAAAGCGCGTTTAGGAAAAAACAAACAAACTTCAAAACAGTTTTTAATTTAATTTTTAAAATAATTATTTTAGTAATTAAGAAGTGCATAATATAATGGAATCTTTGCGAGGTATTTTTCCTCGAACTCAACCAGTGCATAAGAGAGATTTTCTCAGAGAGAATGTGATGAGAATAAAAAGTATGCAGCATGAAAGAGCGTCACGAAAATCAAGAAATGCTACGGAATATTCAACTAAATATAATAAGCAATTAAATCCACGTAAACTTAGTTTGAATGATAATTCACCATGTTATCGCTCTTCAAATTCACTTCAATTGTGCTCATCAAAAGCACCACTAAACAATTTGAGAAAAGCAATGAGTACAATGTCGGTGAAAGAAATTGGCATTCAAACAGTCGATCCTGAGTCTGATAAGTATTTTCTAAAAGACTCAATAATTCGATATCCATCAGCGTCCACAATAAGGTCATTGAGCGCTTCACAACAAACGCCAAACACTTGTTCACGAGGACATTTTCTAGAAGATAGTATAAAAATGAAAACAAGTTATAAAAGTCATTGTAGAAGAGATAGAGACGATTACAATGATCGGTTAGAAAAACAGTCATCAAATTTGAGTGATTATTATGATAAAACTCCAGTTAACAAAAAACCTTCTTCAATTTTAAAAAGTTCATCATCTCTTCTTAAACTCAACAAAGATTCGCTTAATGAATCTCAGCAAAAATCGGATAGATGCAAAAGTGGTAGTTCCATAAGAGCAAGGACCGAAGAAATAATTCTTTCTGATGAAGATGACGACACTAATTACAGAGAAAAGAGTCGTGTTGAAGAAATTGAAACTGAAAAAGACCATAAAAAAGACAAGAAGGAATTAAGAGTACAAATGCAGAAAAGTCAAGCTGATAAAGAATTGGAGAAAAAGAAACAAAAGTTGAAAGAGGCTGCCGAAGATCCAAATTGTCCAGAAGGCCACATTCCGATGGATGAAGATGAAAGACTAAATTCATTGAAGCTTGCTCAAAAACGTAAGTTTTCTTTATTATAATGTTTGCAGTTTTATGATAAAACTATATTTTTAAAATTTTAGGTGGAAAAGAACTTATAGATGAACTTAATCGGTTGCCGATGACTTGTGAGACGCTTCGAGTTCGTAATCGGAAAATTGAGATAGAAAAAGAGCTCAAATATTTGGATCAAAAAATACGACTGTTTAGCCGTACCAAAGTTTATGTTAAATTAGATGAGTGAAGTTTTATGCACTAATGTAAAACAAAAGAAAATTTTTGTTGTTTAAAAAATTTGTTATTTTTAACATGACATAAATCAAATACATTCCGTCCATAATTTTGCATGCACGTTACTATATTTTAACAAATGCTTTTAATTTAAGACAAAGATAAGCATTTAGATAATTAGAAGACAAAATAAAACAAGTATATCAAACAAAATGAAATCATTGTCTCATATTTTTTTTAACCAAAAGCTAGAATCTTGTTATTTTCAGTTAAGAGGTTGCTATAGCAAAATTTTATGTTTAAAATCTTACTATTTCCTTAAAAGTTGTTTTTATCAAAAAATATTTTAAACTTTTTATTTGTTCTATGATAATTTACACAATTTTTCCTGATATTTTAATAGATTAGATTTTTTGATATAAAAAATAACGGTAAATTTTTAAATTTTAAAGAGTTAAAACCCCATTATATTGAGGTAGTCATATGAAGTGAAGTATATTTCGATAATAAATACATAAAGCTTAAAATGTATGTTTTCGACTAAAAAATTAATTTATGTTTTTTATTTTATAGAAATTTTGTTTGCATTCAATCAAATAATATGAATGAAAGAACAGATTTTAAATTTAAATTTTAGGTTGAAAAAATTTTGTGATTTCACACAATATGCTTTGTTTGATATACGTGTACATTGATCTTTATTATCATTATTATTTTAAAAATATTTCTAAAATTCAAAGTAATTAACTATTAATTCAAAGTGCAATATTAATACAAAGAAACTTTTTGAAATAGAGAACTTCAATAAAGTGAAGAATTACATGTACAAAACTAGCAAATTGTGACATTTAAAATTTTAATAAAATCGCAATAAAAAAATTGTGTAGAATTTTCTAAAAAATCTGTGTCAAGCGGTATGAACGAGGAAATAGCACTATCGCCTAGCAAGGGTCTCATAAAAAATGAAATTCTGTCTTTAGATACAGAATTTAGTTTATATCAAATTGCAGAGCAATTTGATGATCAGTTAGATGATCACTTGGCAACTTTTTGTGAACAATCAACAGATTACAATTTTACTGGCGATGACGATAATGATCACGGGTAAGTTGAAAGTTCAAACAATAAGAAAAAGAAGTCTCTTAATTTTCTAGTTGATAAGTTCTATAACTAAGTAATAAGTACTTGTGACAAAACTCATACATTAAAGAAAATCTTTATCTCTAAACCAAATGTCCGTCACACAAAACATTATCAACAATAATTACATCTTTGTCGTTTCAGTACCATTATTCATCATAAAATTAATGAAAATGAAATAAATTTAACAATAAGACCATCACAGGAAAATTTTTTCGGTGAACCTTCACATGCAACAATCACAATCGAGGTGAGGCTTTACCTATTTAACACTTGTGTATTTTATATCACATTCTATCTTTCTTTCTTTGATAATATGGTGACCTTGAAAAGTTTATCATCATTTAATTGCATATTTTCCTGATTAAGAATTTATCAATTTATATTTATGTGTAAGAAAAAATAAGAAAGTTGTTTTAGAAAAAAAATTAAAATCAGCATACGAATAGTTTAACCTGGAGATATTAATAGAATTTATTTCGACTTCAAATTCCATGCGATTTCTTTTTGTTATTTTTGATCATTACTAAAGCGATTGTGATGAAAATGAAAAATTAATCCCAATGCTCGAGTATAGTCTTCTATTTTTAGTGGAGAAAAAAATTCAGTGTTTTTTCTCCTTCATTTCTGCAGGTGTTAAAATTTTCCTTTTCTTTTTTTCACTCAATTTCTCTCTCCTCTTTAAAAAAGCATGCATTAAAAATTGTAAAAAAATTTTTTTAAAGGGTTCCGATCCACATATAATTGCAAGATATAGATGTAATTATGATGATTGCAATAGATCGTACAGCACTGTTGGAAATTTGAGAACTCACATCAAAACTCACAAAGGTGAATATCGCTTTATATGCTCAGAACAAGGATGTGGTAAAGCATTTTTAACATCATACTCATTGAAAATTCATATACGAGTTCATAGTAAAGTTAAACCATTCGAATGTACCGAGTATGGATGTGAAAAGGTATGTTAAAAATAGTAATTATCTATGAATATATAGTTTTAATAAAATAATTGATTTTTTTATAGGCATTCAATACTCGTTATCGATTACAAGCACATTTGAGACTGCACAGTGGCGAAACTTTTAATTGCAGCAATTGCTCTAAATTTTTTACTACGTATTCGGATCTTAAAAAGCATTTTCGAACCCATACACAAGAACGTCCCTATAAGTGAGTAATTGTAAAGTTTTCTAACGAGTTTGATAAGAAAATTGTTTTTTTAAAACGAAAATGATAGCATTTAGGAATGAGTTTAATTGATAGCACGTGATACGAAGAGTGTGAACGAAAAAGACAAGATTATAAACAATGCTTTACTTTTTGTAGGCATTGAACTTGTGTGATTTTCACGCAACAATTTTTTTCTTTTACGACACTTAATTATCTGGTTTTCATTTATGCTATATTTTTGTTACTACATTTACTTTTTTTTCTTCTCATCAGATGCCAAGAATGTTCAAAAGCTTTTACAGCATCACATCATTTAAAAACTCACTTACGGTAACTAAAAAATTGATTATTATTTAAATTGATGTGATAGTTTCATTTGATTGATTTATAGAATTCATAGTGGTGAGAAGCCATTTCGGTGTCTCATCGATGAAACCTGTTCAAAAGCATTTTCCACGCCACACAGTCTGAAATCACATTTAAAAACTCACGAAAAAAAAGATAAAAATCGTATGCAAAAAACGATTCCAAAAGAATTAAATTTTACAACAGCTACAAATATTGTGGTCTCACAAGGAAACAGTGCTTCATCATCGTCAGAGCAAGACGAAATAATGACTTACAATGCAAACACAAGTACATATCAAGTACAAGTTATTGATACCAATGGAAATATGATAAAGTTTGAACCGATTTACGGAAATTTTGCATCCACTGAAAGTGTAAATAACATAAATAATGATGTCAATACGAATGAAGCATTACAATTGGCTTTTGCAAATGAAGTTGAAATGAATTCTCCATCACCATGGCTTGATATAAGTGAGCTTGCATCAAAATCATCGGTAATACCATCAACACCAGTCACATCTTCTTGTGTAGCACTTTCAACAGCTATTCCAACTTATATTGATTTACCCACCTATCAACAACAACAGCAGCAACAAAATAATGAAGCATCATCTGAAAATATTTTTACTGTAGATCAAACAATTAAAGATTTTGGCGATTTTATTATGGCAAATGATACTATTAGCAGTGTGAATGTCGAACCAAATGAAAAAACACTTAAATCAATTACAGCTGAAGCGGGAATATGTCAATGCGTGAATTGCAAATGCGATCCAATGCAGGAAGGAGGATGCGTTGGTTCGTGTGGTCCAAATAAATCATGCTCATCAAAAAAGGAACACGTAAAAGATGCGGTATTGGAAGTCGAAAAACAACCCTCTAATCAAGTTGAAATCGACACAAATAAGCTTATAGAAGAAATAGATTCGTTAAATGTTGATACGTCACGTCATCAACCATCCGGTTCGTGTGATTGTAGCAATACAAAGGATGCTGTAAACAAAGGATGTTGTGTTGTCATCTGTCTAAAAACTCTGGAAACTATGAAAGCAGATAATAAAAGTCTAAACGATTTGATGGATCGTAAACCTTTATGTGCCAAAATTGAACAATTTTAAAACAATAAGTCGGGTACTGAAAATCTTGATATTAAAAAAGTACTAAACAATCTAATTTTTTTTTTGAATTATGTTTACTACATCACTAGTCAGATGAATTCTTGAAAACCAAAGTTTACTAAAATGTAACTAATATGCGTATGTGCCTTTGTGAGAGAAAAAAATATTTCATTTTGAGAAAAACTAAACATGAAATAAATTTTTAAAAAATTCATTACACAAATTATCACAATTTTTTTTTATTTTACTTTTCCTATAAAAATCCTATTTTGTGAACTTTGCACAAAAATTTAACGATTTTATAAATTACTGAGTTGAGCAACATGTAAAAATTTACATAATTTTCTTGTGTGTCATCAAATTCAAGTGAATCTATAAGACTTTATATTACTTTTTTCTTCATTTATGCTGAGGGTAGTAGCAGAGAAGTATAAATACAAAAATAATTTATTTCAATTTTTAGTACCGTTTTCAATCATAGTGAAGTGAATAGGAAAATGTTTGAATCGGAACTTTTAATAAACGATGTAATGAAAAAGATTAATTGCCCTGAGTTTTTCGATTATTTCATTATATAATTGAAAAATGATCAAAGTGATCAATCATGTGTAATGATCAATATTTGCTGAAAGAGTAAAAATTATGAAAGTTTATGAAGATGATGTTTGGGTGGTAATTGCAACTTTATCTAAGATCTTCTATAGCAATTTGATTGTTTTTAAAATTTTTATATTTCTTCATCTAAGTGTGAAACAATATGTAATGTTTGTAAACTTTTTAATGTTTCATCTCATTACAAGAATTTTTTTATTACTTAGGGTGTCAAGAGACGGTTTGGTTGGAATTTATAAATTCAAAGATGAGAAGTTTAATGAAAAGGTCGGTTCAGAATTGGAAGCTTTCATTAAACAAACTTCACTCATCATCATAATTTTACTTACATATTTTGAATCAACATCATGTATAGATGTTGAAAAAAAAAATAAAAAAATAATTTTCGAAATAAAAAAGTCTTTTTTTTTATTTTACTTAAATGACATAAAATTTACTTTTTTATTTTGAGAATTCGCTTAAGACACATAAGTTTTCACATTTCTACTATGAGAATATTAACAATAAACATATGTATTACACGAAATATCAATTTAATATCATGTTTCCATATGCTAATTTTCTCGATGATCACTTTAATGGACGGATTGTTGTTTTTAATACTTATAAAATTTACGAACATAATTAATCAACATTTATGATATGTTTCATTGACTTTTAATTTTATAAATTATCAATTACAATATAATCATTACTAGTAATTATTTAAGAAAAAAATGGAAGCACATACACATATTCTAAGCGTGTGTATGCTTTACGAGGCATTTTGAACTTTCTTTTTTAAAAATGTCACATTAATTTGTCTTTACTTTGAAATATCATTGAATTGCATGTGAATTTGAGAGCATTTGTTAACATGTGCGTCAATTTATAAGGTACACATTATTTTCATCTTCACTTTCTCGTAAACGTCGCCAAAATCGTAATCATTCAATCATATTAAAGAAAATGCAAGAGAAAATCATTCCGAATATCATTAATATAGCTACAATAATGCCAGATGCACCAATAACATTTGCTCTGTCACGAATAAAAGCAGCTCCAACTTCATAGCAGCCATTATTGTAGGTGTTAGATAGTGTAGGGTTATCTTGGCATGGTTTTCTTTGAATTCCATCGCGATCAATTTCCTGGCAGCATGAGAGTGGCAGCTTTCCTTGCCAATTTCTGAAGGACTCAACACCGCAACATTTTAATCTTGTCTGTGTAATATCCCAAGCAGTCGTCACTTGACGTCGAGTTCCATATAATTTGATTGAAGAATACATTTCTTGCTTCATTGTAAGTTCAACCTTCTCTCTGAACACATAACCAAGAATTCCACCAATTAACATAGTCACAAAGATCAAGAAAAGTAGTATGAAATACTGAAAAGGGTAACAAACACATGCGGGAAGATTAATTACTTTTTTTAATATATCTAATGACATCACTGCCATAAAGTAATAAAAATCGGGTCATTGTCACATATCAATTAAATTTATAGTTTCAGTCTATGTACGGTCTGAGGCTCAATCATAATTGGAGTGAAACGGCGCAAAAACAAATTTAAAGAGCAATACGAAAGAAAGAAAATAAAAATAAATACATTTAAATATGGTGAATGTATAAAATAGCATATTCAAGGTCACGGTCAGTGAGCGACAGAGACAGCTAGTGTAAAAATATGCGCGCAAAAATGATTTGTTACTTCTTTTTCTTACTATGAAATTTTCTTTGAATGTTGGTATTCAAAAACTGCATATATGCATACCGTATATATCAAAAAGCGACCCAAAATAAATAAATAAATGATAATATATTACAAGTATGTAAGCATAATTTACTTACAGTTAACAGCATGCATTTGATTTCCTTGACTGCACCAAAACATCCAAAGAATGCGAGCAGGCATACTGAAGCAGATGTAATAAGCAGTACGTAGACGGAACCCGAAAAGAGATTTGTTCCAAGCAGTTCGCTGAGGAAGTTGCGATCGACGAGCGTAATCAAGCTAATGACAAAGACTATACCACCACCAAGCTGTTTGCGAAACAGAAAAAAGAAAAAAGTGCATAAAAATAGAACATAAAGATACAAACAGGTTTTTATGTGCATTATAAATAGTTCTTGCAAAGAGTTCAAAGTACTGTCAAATATGAACAGAAAGAACGAGGTGTATGGAAGGTTGATAATGCGGAAATCTAGAGTAATGCGTAAACAAGTATTGAAGGAGTTTTAAATACTTACAAATATGATGAGATTGGATATAAACATTCCATATTTAACGACCTGCGAACAGCAGTCAACTCGTCCCGATACTCCCATATTATTATTATTCAGTTAATGGATGCCGCTGTAGCAAGTGACAAATAAAAAGAGATGCAATGAGTAATAGGATTTGTTTTTGCTTACAATAAATTAAAATAATTATTATTAAGCGGATTTCATATTTTTTCGAGCAGTAAGTGTAAGCAAATGATGTACTTTTTTCGCGCAAGCAAATATTGTGCAATAAGCTTAATTGTTTTTGCTATGGCAACGAATTTACTTTGGAAGTTAATAATATAATAACTCAGGGTCACATTATACTTCTCTCTCTCACTATGCTTCTCTAATAAGTATTTTTTGCTCAAGTACATTTGAATGCAAATTAGTATGAACTAAAAGACAGAGAGAATCGGACCCTTTCGTTGAAGGCTTCTTAGTTTTTATCATTTATGTTGTCTTTTCACACATTTTTTTGTACTTTTTCGTTATATGCTTCATTACACTAATACAATGAAAAACCACAATAACACATTTTTTATTCAGGTGGGGATCGATAGTCAATTTAAAAAAATAATGATTTTTGGTTTTCCCATGTTTGTGAGATGCATCAATGATTTAATTATTTTGTACATAAACTAATAAAGAACAATTGATTGTTTGTTTTTAGCAAATTTCAATTAAATGAAGTTTGATTGAATTCAATATTTATCTTCTTAGTCATCATTCACATACTAACGTTATTTAATAACTCGTTTTCATAATATTCTCGAATAGTTTCATCTAATTCAATTTTACTCAAGTAGAACTTTTGACTTGCCTCAATTAATTAACGAGATTAAATATAACTTCCGAATATAAATGAAATAACTTTAAAAAATTTATTAAATGACGCTGTTGAGAAACCTTTCGTGCGAAAAAAATATATGTTAAGAGATTCAACAAGTTTTAACTCTCTCTCTGACTACTTCTGTTTGCTTACTAACGCTTCAACGTAAAAATTTTTTAGTCTCACACTCATTATGAGAACTTAACGTTTTTATAGTAAAATAATGTTTCATCAGTTTATTAATTTTGAAACTAGAAACAAATATATTGTTATACAAATTGTTTGAATATCTTCAGTTAATGAATGTAATATATACATTTTAATTTATTATAAATTAATTTTATTTTATAAGAAATTTCATTTAAAATTTTCTAATAAGAAAATTCTCATTCATGTAGAGATAAATATTTGCTATAATTTTTCAAGTTTGAAAATATTACATTTATAATTATTAAAAGCTTATTTTTGAATTTAATGCTAGATTAAATTCAAACTGTTAATCATTAAAAATTATAAATATTAATGGTTAATAAAACAAATCCAAAGAATTTTATTCAAAGAAATCAGTATGTAAGAGTCAATATATTTAAATAACTAAATCACACGACTGTGTGCTTCAAGCACATGTGATTTCAATGCTGGTTTCCCGAATCTCTCCTCAGCCTCATCAATAAACGCTCGCTCCATTTGAACAACTAGCTGATCAAAGAAGAAATTTGCTAACTGAGAATGAATCGCAGATTTGAATTGGAAGGCGACGGCAAAATCAATGACACATGACTGAGGAATATCTTTTACGCCAGGAGAGAATTTCCAATTGTTTAAAAGATAGCTAAAGATACGTCCATCATTGCATTCTGCTCTGACTAGATATGGTTTCTTTAAAGTTACTTGCGAAGTATATTTTTCGCTGAGCGGAGGAAAACCAATTACAAGATCTGCAGTGAGCGAATGATTCTCTTTTTTGTTATACACCATTGACTTTTTACAAAACGGCACAAATTTACAATAATTCTCTACGTCAGCAACAACTGCATACATTTGATCCATTGAATATCTAAAATAGAAAGTATATAGAGAACAGATAAGAAGAAGACAAAAAGGGAAAAGTTTCAAGGTCAAAGACAGCATGTGAATAGTAAATAAATAGATTAAGAAAATACTTTTGAAGGCTTCAACATTGTCTTTTGTAGAAATTTTTTTCTTACCCAACAAGCTGCTTTCCATGGAATTCTCTCCTCTTTTTCATTGAAGTAAGAACGGGAAAATTTAGAAAATTAATACTACTATGATGAATAAATCGTCTTTTTCTGGAAAGAATTTTTCTATTAATAAAAATTAAAACTAAATATTGTTTATATGATAAGCTTACAAATCGTGGTTTATTCCTATTATTTGCGTGAGATTTAACGTCTTCATTAGGGTTTTGTTCGCCATCGGTAATATTATTATTCTAATAAAAGTTTAAATAAATTATGTGACTTTCAATAACAAAAATTTTACGAAACAGGGGAATGATTTTTTTATAGCAAAATTTATTAAAATTTTTTGAAATAATTTATCGCATGATAAATAATGATTATTTTGAACATAATAATAAATTTTTACCATCAAAACTATTTGAAAAATTATATTCTTGAATCATTACAGTATACTGCACATCATCATGAGAATTCTCATAATTTTGTATTTCAAATTTTAACGGTTTCAAGTGCTCAAATATTTGAAATTTGCTCAAAAAGTGATTAGATGTTTTATAAAAACAAACAAACAGATTCTTGTAAGATTTCATATCTATAAGAATGTTTTTCATTCGAAAATGTATTTTTACATTTCTTCTAGTTTCACTAATAAAATTGGTGTCATCAAGTACTGGTGACAGATCACCATATTACCAAAATTGTGTTACTACTTGTTTGAAACAAAACTGTCAAAATAGTAAGTTACAATTATTTTTTCATTTTCTTACTTCATCGATGTAATTTTCTTTCGTATTAACAATTCTCAGATGTGCTGTTATATAGAAAAGGAATGGAGGAAAAATTTATCGATCATTTAATTGATCTGATGTATCTCAAAAAATTTGATATTGACACATTTGAGAACATGATCAGTTGGAATTGTAAAGATGAATGTAAATATAAGTGTATGCATCGAACTTGTGAAGCTTTTATCGCACGAAAATGGAAAGTGCCACAGTTTCATGGAAAATGGCCCTTTGTGAGATTTTTTGGTGTGCAAGAGCCTGCATCAGTAGCATTTTCACTGCTCAACTTGTTCGTACATTATAAAGGACTTATGCAGTTTCGTTCAAGTGTTCGTCATGACTCTCCTTTTTTCATGCTTTGGCATGTATTTTCAATAATTTGCATGAATGCTTGGGTCTGGTCGAGTGTTTTTCACACAAGAGATTTTCCCATTACTGAACTCTTTGATTACATTTTTGCCTACTCAATGGTTCTCGCTAGTTTTTGGGCAATGGTCATTAGGTAAAACGATTATTAATCCCTTTTCTTCATGTTCTTATTACTTAATACCTTAATTCTTTGCATGTAGAATAATTTATGAGAAATCTAGAGGAATGTCCATCATTGTTACCATTTTGTGTGCTCTCTTTTTCCTAAATCATTTTGTATATCTGAGTTATAACACAAATTTCGATTATTCATATAATATGAAAGTGAATATTTTGACTGGATCAATAGGAGGATTCGGTTGGATCATATGGTGTTTATCTCAAATACGTAAGCGTTTTTATGTGTGGAAAATGCTTTTATTTGTGACTCTTGCATTGGCGAGTATAATTCTGGAGGTTTACGATTTTCCACCTATTTTATGGACGTTTGATTCACACTCTCTATGGCACTTGTCATCAGCCCCAATTACAATTTTATTTTACAAGTAAGTTCATTGCAACATGCATATGAAATTGAAATCTATTTTTAATTTTTTGTTCTCAATTCGATTATAAATTTAGATTCATTACCGATGATTGTATTGAATTGCGTAAAGAAGCCAAGTCCGAGGAGAAAACAAAACTACTATAAAATAAATAAATGCGATATTTTAGGAATATAAAATAAATTTTATAATTATGATAGATTCTAGTCAATTGATTGATGGTTGAAAAATATCAATAACCGTAAAAAAATATGTAAGCAATAAACATAACATTAAGTGTTTTTGAAAAATTTAATTAAAATAAGAACGCATGTATAAAGTTAAAATATACTTGAAAATTACAACAGATTTTCATCCTTTTATTAAGATTTTTTTTTTGCAGTGTTCTAGTATGAATACAAAAGATAAGATTATACAAAAATCATTATTATTTCTTTAGTATCCTCTTCATTGTGTATCAGTAGTAAAGGTTTTTTGAAATTAGATTTCTTTCAAGATGCATTTGACAGATTTTAAATTAAATTTCTTTCTCTTTTTCACATCCTAAATTCATTACATAATTTCTTCATCCCTTTTTTTTATTGTCATCTAATTCTAGAAAAATTAATTTTTATCTTCTTTCTTCCGTATTTAATATTCATCATTTTCTTTTAGTAAAAAATTAAGAGTAAGTATAAAAAAGTTTCATTCTAAAAAATTGCTATAAGTTAGAAGTTTTAGATTTCATTCAGTTTAACAATTATCTTTACTAAAAAAATAGAAATCAATGGTTAAGAATTCAAGTAACAAACAGAACCTGTATGTTTCCTTAAAATATATATCATTATCATTATTCAATTAAAAGAAATTTTTTTAAAAAAATTCATGGAAGTTTCTTTTTTAATTGTGACGATAACTACATAGATTACTCATAAATTATAAAAATCAATTTGAATAATCATTATTATTATTAGCTTGCAATTATTATTATCATTGAAATCAACTCTAACTTTGTTGTGCAATTTCCTTTTTCCTCTCACCTGTTTTTCCTACCATTAAATTAACATAATTGGCTTTTGATATGTTTTTCGAGTGACTGCGTGCGTACTTTTTAAATAGGTATAATATTACTTTTATCAAATGGAATTATTGATAATCATCATCATTATAGAAAAGTAGTGTAAGAAAAATTTTAAAAGGAAGGAGAAGAAAAGAAAACACTTTTTGTTGCTATTAAAGAAAAGTGAACTGTAATGTTAAGTTAAATATTTCTGCTTCCTTGTGTATTCATTTTTATAAGATGTGCACTCATATTTTTTGCTCATCAACATTTTTTTGGACATTACCAGCAGCATCGTCGTTTTCTTTTTTTGAAATATCATCATCATTTTTCATTATATCATAATTTTTTTGCTTGTTTATAACGAATAATATAATAATATATTTGCCTTTCTATGCCAATATAATTGTTTTGATATATATTTTTTTGCTTGTTATTTGATATGAAATATGACATCATTATTCCACTTGCATTCCTACAGCTTTTTCAATGTTTAATTTTCACTACTACTTTGCTTTCCGCTAGACAGAATTGCATATTTTTAATATAATTTATTTATTTTCCATACATTTTATTCTACAGCCACTGTTGGTTTGTTTTATTCGGGGTGTGAGTATTGAATAATTCAATTAGTTTGGTTCATATTGATCTGCCAAGTCAGAAAATCATTCAAATCATGCTATGATTGATTTACATGTATGTATGTTTTTGAAATATACTGCTGAGTGAATTAAAATGATACTAAATAGCTCAAAAATCACACCCCTTGAAGTTTTTTTATGTGTACAGAATTTTATGCATCGATTTTCTTTCACAATCGTGTTATATCCAAAAAATATTATTTTATGTATGTCAGTTTTAAAATGTTCTTTTACTTTATCATGTTTTGTGTTTTGCATATAAAAGATTCAATTTTTCGTTTTCTTTCCGGAAAGAGTGAGTGGGAGAAAGAATATATTTCTGCTGTGTTATAATTTTTCACATTCTAGATATAGGTTTTATAAAAATGCTTTTTCAAATTTTTGTTTGCATTAAATGATTGATTTTTTACCTCTCTTGTATTGTATTCATAGGTTGATTAAAAATTAGTTATTTATTTTGAAATGATAATAAAATAAATTAAAAAATATTGATAAGAATAATTATTGTTTCTAAGTAGATTTCATTCAATTTATGTACAAAACGTGCAATTACATTACAATATCTATCGGGTAAGGTAATTTTGAGGTACTATTCATGTGAGTTTATTGTTATCGTGAAAACTTCTGTCATTCATAAAATTTTTAATTGTTAA
>JACWBX010002729.1:0-12534 GCA_014622435.1 Polypedilum pembai | reverse complement strand
ATAATTTTTAAAGCTTTTGTATGAAAAAAAAACCGTTAAAAACAGTAAAAACATTTCCATAAAAACAGCTGTTTGCTGTTTTTCATTTTTGGCCAAAAAACAGCTGTTTTACTGTTACTGTTAAACCGTAATGAAAAACCCTAATAATGATATTTGAAAAATTAATAAAATTATCAACATCGATTTAATCAGAACTTAATAAATTTCAACTCTGAATTTGTAGACAATAAAATTTTTTTTTCAAGTCCTCACCCCTCAAGTGCATAATCTACAAAAATAGTTCTACAATATTTGAAACACAACATCAGTATGAGACACACACATTTCGGTTTAGTTTGTTGACTTGAACGGTTCATAATTTAACTTCATTTGATTATTATTTTGAGTGATAGATTTTTGTTAAAAATTTATTGAACTAAAATATGAAAAAGTGAAAGTTATTTAATTTTTATTAAAAATTATATTTTAACTTTAATACAAAAATAGTTTGTGAATTGAAAATAATTTTGACAGCATCAGGTATAAAAATTTGTTGCGTCTTATGAAATCAACATATTAGCGTTCTTAGAAAACAGTAATATAATGCCTCTTATTCATTTTATGCTGACTGTGAAACAAAAATGTTTATTATTAAAATTATTTTCATAAAACTTTATAGACGTTATCCTATAGTTTTATAAACTATAATTTATATATTGTTGCATATTCATGAAATTTCTCCATTTTATTACAGTGACATAAAATGAGTTATTACGATCAATACCGAGGACGTCGGGGCGCTCATAACAATAATAATGACAGACGTGAAAGAAGTGATTGCAATCGAGATGATAGCAGAAGCAGAAATGATAGCAGAAGCAGAAACTACAGTAGAGATGATAGCAGAAATCGATTTGGTTTCGATTCGAATCGTAAGAGATTTCGTGAAGATGCATCAGGTGCTCAACGAGGCAATTTCTCAAAACGCGGACGTAATAACAGAGGAGGGAGAATTGGTGGCAAAAGAAAAGAAGAACGTCCAGAATTTCCAGATGAAATTGTTGCTCTTCCTAATGGTTTTACAGGAAAAGTGGCTGCACATAGAGATGATGAAGAAAAAGTTAAGCTTGTTAGCAATCATTTTGAAGTGACATTGAGAAATGTCAAAGAAAAAATTAAAGTTACCATGTGTCATGTTCTATTTGAGCCCATGGTTGAAAACAGATATGAAAGATGTAACTTGATTGCTCAACATAAAGCATTATTGGGTACTTATGTTTATGACAATTCATCCTCGATTTACTTAGCAAAGTCTCTCGATGAAAAACAAACGATAATATTTGAGAGTGAAGGAAGAGATAAACAAAAATATCGTATTACTTTAACAGCAAAACGTCGCATGTTACCCACAGATTCAATGTTTTTAACAGTTATCAATTTGATAATCAGACAAGCTATGTTTGCTCTTAATTTTGAACTGATTGGACGCAATTATTATGATCCTAGTACAGAAATTAAAATGGAACAATACAAAATTTCAATTTGGTAATATTTTTAAAATAATAATATTAAAAGATAATTAAGATAATAATTTTATTTAGGAACGGATATAAGACATCAGTTCGTCAGCATGACGAAAAATTGCTAATGTGTTGTGATTTGGCTCATAAACTAATGCGCAATGAAAACATATTAGGAATGATTATTGAAGCCAAAAGAAATAACCGTGGAGGAGATTATCAACTTATAGTTAAAAAAAAATTGTTAGGAATGGTTGTCTTAACGGATTATAACAACAAAACTTATAAAAGTAAGTCAACAAAATTTATTTAGGAATTTTAATTTTAAGCTTTTGCAAAAAATTTCTTAAAAGTTTCAGGCATCGATTTCAACTCAAATCCATTAAGTACTTTTACTTGGGGTGGAAAATCAAAAACATATATTGAATATTATCAAGAACAATATAAAATTGCAATCAAATATCCGGAACAACCATTGTTGATTCATAAGCCAACAGCTAAACAGCTTCGTGGAGGATCATCAAAAATAATATATCTCGTGCCAGAATTATGCCGTGCGACAGGCCTAGATGATGAAATGAAAAGAAACTTTCATCTAATGCGAGACAAAGCGAACAAAACCTGTAAAAGTCCAAGTGAACGCGCTGAAATATTGAAAAGTTTTGTTTTAAAGTTACAAAAAAACGAAAAAAGTGTACAAATTTTCAAAGAAAATGAATGCTTTTTGAGTGCAGATCTCGAAGAAATCAATGCAAGACGTTTAAAACAAAATGATATAATCTTTGGAAACGATGAGATAATTAATTTAAATCAAGATCCAAGTTTGAGAGACATAGTTGATTGGACAAAAAGTTTACATGGAAAAAAACAATTTGAGTCTAAATCTGTTAAAAATTGGATTATTATATATCCTGATTCTATTAATCACGATCGCTCAATAAGCATGTTTGTTGAAAAATTCAAAAAAATTGCTATGAATTTAGGAATGAATTTTGAGAACAGACAAATGGAAATAAAACTTGCCAATGACAAATTGAATGATTATATCAGAGCATTAATGGAGAGTTTAAAGAAAGGTGACACATCTTTTATTATGATAGTTCTATCTTCAAGTCATTTAAATACATATTCTGAAATAAAGAGAACTGTATTGTGCAGACAAGATGTGAAACCAGTACCAATTCAAGTGGTACTTCAAAAAACAATCAAAAAAACAAATATTGAATCAGTCGCACAAAAAATTGCAATTCAAATCAATTGCAAATTAGGAGGTAAATTTTTTACTAAAATTTATTCATTAAAATACTTAATTTTGAATTTTAATTTACTAGGAACACCTTGGTGTATAAATATTCCTTTGGCGAGTGTAATGGTAATTGGTTTTGACGTATCAAAAGACTCGAGGGACAAAAAGCGATCATTTGGAGCACTTGTAGCACATTCATTCGAGGTAATATTTTAAAATTAAAAAAATGTTTGTTTTACGTATTGAAAAATATATTTTAGAAAGCGAATTATGCTACAAAATGCAGTGGAAAATTTTTCTCTGTTGTTGATCGTCATGAGAATGGACAAGACATTTCACAACGTTTCAGTCTTAACGTGATTGTTGCTATCAATAATTTCATCGATAAATATGGTAAACCACCAAAAAAGATCATTATATATCGTAATGGAGTTGGTGATGGTGATATTGAGCGTATTATGAAATGTGAAGTTAATGATACAAAAGAAAAGCTTAAGAAAATCTATGCATTTCATAAAATGGAGCTTGAATTTGGCTTTATTATTATAAACAAAAGAATTAACACTCGTTTCTTTAGAAAGCCAAGAAGTTCTCGTGAAAATTATGACAATCCTCTTCCAGGAACTGTCGTTGATACAGTTGTCACATTACCTTATAGATATGATTTTTATCTTGTATCTCAGAGTGTTAATCAAGGAACTGTTGCTCCAACATCATATAATGTTATTGAGGACTCACTTAATATGAATCCTTCACTTATTCAACAAATGACATATAGATTGTGTCATATGTATTATAACTGGAGCGGTACAACGAAAGTTCCTTCAGTCGTTCAATATGCTAAAAAACTAGCATTTATGACGGCACAATATCTACATGATGTGCCTACTAATGGTAATGACTATCTTTATTTTTTGTAACTTTTTTAATTTCCAAATTAAGTTTTTTCTATATTTTTTTTTTTACTAAAAGTTCTTATAATTGATTTCAAAATTTTTATATTTTTAGTAATAAGAATGCAATGGATTGTTAAAATGAATTTGCAATTGAATTTTTTTTTTTATATTTTATCAGAGTCAGAACCGAAATCGTTTTGCAACTAACTAATTTTAACTAAATTTTAATCGAATAAAAAATTAAACACTAATTAATTAAATTTAAATTGATTTTTAGTTGAAAAATTTAGCCACTTAAAATTAATAGTTGAAGTTATTTGCGTTAGTTGAAAATTTCAAGTAAACATTGATTTACGCAACTAACTTCAACTAAATTTTAAACGATTAAAATTTTCAACTAAAAAATCACTTTCAAACGATTTTGGACTCTGTGTTTTATACCGAAAATTATATAATTATTCTCAAAGATTTTATATTTTTAGTAAAAGAATGCAATATTCAAATGAATGTGCCTTATCGAAAAATTTTTGAATAAAGATTGAAATATTTTTTTTAAACACTAAATTTAAACGGTTGTTAAAGATATATTTTGAAAAGTGGGTGTTATTTAGAATCATGGAATTTTGTCCTCTATATTTCCTTCTTATTTCCCATAAATTTTATTTCAGATTGGAAAACCAATTGGAAAAGGTGTTCGAAGGAAAATTTTTCTCTTTCCAGTTGTGGAAATCTCTAAACTTTTCGATTGTGAACGTGTCCGTCGTGAAATTTTATTTTTAAATTTCGCTACTTATAGTAATTCAAAAAGGACAATCGATAAAATTAAATGCTGCGGTAAAAGCAAAGTATCGTGAATAGGATCGAGTGCAGTGGCATACTTTGAGGTTTTGTGGCAAAAAGGCAAATGTTGCATGAAAAAGACGTGACGACGACGGGGCAGAGTCGACAAATTCTTCTTTGGGTGTAATTCTGCGCTGACGCACACAAAACGGCACAAAAATTTCTATACATATATGTGCTTTTTTGCTGAGAACGAGAAGAGCGAAGAGAGCGAGGGAGGGAAAGTTGAGAGAGAAAGAGAGTCAGTAAGCAAATGAAATTGATCTCGAAGTATAGTCACAAGGAAAATAAAAATAGAATTTGAACGATTTTGGAGATAATAGGAAAGATTTATTTTCTTTTCAACAACTGCAACAATAACAACGAGACGAAATTAAAAGAAGAGTCCACTACTACCGTCACGTCAACAACAACAACAACAACGAAAACAAGAAATAGGAGAATAACTTCATGCAGAGAAAAGAGCGTGAGAGACAAAAAGAGAGAACCATTTTTCATCCCTTGACGTCTTCTCAGTCTTTTGTCACCCCACAACATTTTTGAATTTCTCAATGTTCCCGTAGGTGTAGAGGAAAAAATGAGAAAAAAGAAAAATTAAAAAGTCCACAATAGAAAGTGTGCTACAACTGACGGTCGGTAGTAAAAAGATAGACTAAAGGAATTTTGTGAGGAGTTCTCGTTGTTTGTGCATGTGAAATAAATCACTATAAAAAAAAGAAGAGTAAGAGTGAGTAAATGAGAGACACTGAAAAGGCTTCTACTTTTGCCACTGCTGCTGAAAAGTCTGAAGTGAAATTTTTCTAACAAAATTAAAAGTTGATAATTTTTGTTACGTTAAACCACTCAATCTAATCAAAAAATTATTACAGTTTCTGTGTTCAATCAATCGAAAAGAAGTAGAGACAAAACAAGTGAAACTTAACTTAAAGCCGCAGAGAATAATTTTGCATTTTTGAATAAGGATAAAAAAAAGTAAAATATTGTAGTTATAAATTGTTACAACAACTCGTCCCTCTATTTTTTTTGTAAACATACGTCGTATTTAATTAGCTAAGCATAAAATTTATAAAAAGCAACTGAGCACTGTCATATATAGGAGTATTTTGTATCAAGCGACAACACATGACGTTATTAGTAATTTCGAATAAATGCAATTATTAATTGGAGGGAGGCGGCTTAGACCCCCTACACCGATTTGCTGAGAAAATGTCGTAATGGCAAGAGAGGTAAGTCTTTACTAAAAGTTTTATATTTCATGATGCTGTGTTGCAACTAAAACCATTTTTAATAAAGTGCATAAAGAAGTTAAATGTCAACAACAACAAAATTTTGAATGAAAAAATTTCATAGAAAGAAAAATAAATTTTTGATAGAAATATGAGAATGAGAAAATGAGAGAATCTAAAAAATCCGCCCTATGGCAGCATCACATTTTCGGGAAATTAAAAAACGAAATGAAATTTATTGTTTCTAGCGATAGGAATGAAATTATGTGAAAGGAAAATTGAAAAAATCTCAAACGATAATTTTTTTCCGTTTTTCCTTCTTCCCAATAGAGGAAAGTGATGGTTCAATAAATTTTCTCCCATTTCTTCCTTTTTAAAACATTCAAAAGTAAGAAGGAATAAAGGCAGTAGCAAGAGATGAATGGCAAAAGGAAGAGAAAAAATAATCGATATTTTTTTTTGTAGATATCAATTCTTGAGTACATAAAAGGCGGATAGCAAACACAACAGAAAATTGCAGAATTGATAAGAATTCTTCTTTTTTTTCGGGGATATTTTTCTCTTTTCTCTATGAGAAGAAGCGTAAATGTGCTTGCCTATCCCAACTCAAAGAAAATTTTTCTCTTTTTCGCTATGATGAAAAAATTAAGGTGTGTGTGGAAATGTTGATGATGATGTAGATAGAGATTTCACTCCCTCTCATTTTTCGGTCATGCTTTCGTCCATTGATAACTAAATGAAATGAAGTGAAAAAGTTTTCAATAGCAAAATCTCTTGATCTATCATCCTAATTACTTATCGTGTGCGCTTTCTTGAGCAATAATTGTTTCTCAGCGAGAGAGAAAAAGAGAAAAATTTCGTTTATGGTTGGAAAGTGGAATTTTGCGTGTTGGTGAGCGCACACATTCATTCATTGAAATGTTATGCAATAATACATAAACGATGATGTTTTTAGTGGGTGGGCGACTTGCCTACTCGCTTCAGAGTTTAAAAAAAAATGTTTAAATTGTCATTAATAATGTTTCTTTCTTTGTCCTTTAATTAATTATACTCTCGACATTTCTGCTTATGCCTTAAGCCTCTTTTTCCTTTTACACACTCCCTTTGTGTGAGTTCGTGTGTGTGTGTAACCAATCATTTATTCAAGCATCACTTCATGAATATAGAATAGATAAGAGCTGAAAGGAAGAGAAGTGTGAAAACTCTTTTTCCGTTTTCCATTCGAATATTTTCCATACTTATATATTTAAAGAGAGAAAAAGAGAAAAAAATCTTTCCATTGTCCTTGATAGTATTCGATGATAATATTTTTCTTTTTCTTCCTTTCCTTTCTTTTCTTCTTCTTCTTCTTTTGATAAATACATATACATATATATGCACATATCATCACATTTTCCTACATAAAAGAAGCGCTCTCTTCATTCAATTGCAATTCATTTTAAGTACAATTTAATGCAATGAAGGCAAAGATTCAAGAATATTGCTCAAATGATGATAATTAGCAACTTTCCACATTAACTTTTTTTTCTGTTTTCAAGTGAAATCAAACAGTTTTCGATGACGATGCTATTTTTTTTTCTTTAATACTCATACATACACATAAGCAGAATGTATGTTATAAAATTGAATTCAATGATAGAAAGTGGATGACATAATGTTGTTGAGGGTCTAACAATATATCTTTAATGCTGACATAAGTAGATGATTTCAATTGACTAATTTCTCTTCTTTCTTTTTTTTCTAATATGCAACGACATTATAAAGTGGTTAGGCATACTTATTTTTCACAAAAGGCATTCGCAAGAGTGGCGAATGGGTAAAGATGAAAAAAGAGAGTAAAAAAATATGCAAATTCATAAATTCATGCTTAATCATGATGATGATTCAATATATTATTTTTCCTTTTCTCGTCATCTAAAAAAGGATGCTGCATGCATATGATGATGGATGAATGGGATATAATGGCAGATTTTTGCATAAATGCTTTTTATGTCTCAAGTATCATAGAAAAATTTTATTTCATTATTGAAAAAGAAAATCAAATAAAAAACTTTTTTTCTTTGCATTTAAAATGCAAATTTTTATAGTAAACAAAATTGGAAATGATATAATGCAGTTCCACGTATGTAATATATAAGAATAAAAATTTCAAATACATGCATAAAACTCTTTGAAACGATTTACATGTGCATGATGAAATTCTGGGTTCGATGGCAAACAACACTTTTCTCACTCTTATACTCCATATCGCCTATGTCTTTTTTTATTCAATGCTTATGTAAATTTCAATATGGTGAAATCAGGTCAGTGGGCGAAAAGGAATGCAATTGCACATAACAAACGTTATCCTGGCGTTTTACTATTCGACTATTATATGCATTTTATGCGGTATATGTGACTGCATACTCAATTTTATTTATTTTATTATGTTATATGTTTAATGTACTCATAATGAATCTTTAAAATAAGATTTTCTGCTAATTATTAATATTACTTTACTTCTACCGGTGATAATAAAATATTGTTCTTTTACTATTGCATCTGTGAATGAAATATTTAAATATTTTTCATTTGATTTGATTATTTTTAGTTTCATTCATTTCAAAATTTAAAATATAAATCGAACTTTTTTTATATGATTCAGTTTTTCAATTGAAATTTTGAATGTATTATAAATCAAAGTACTACATGATATATATTCCAACATCAGTAGATATTCAAATATACTTTTCATTGTTTATTTTCTACAATTCAAAATTCTTTTATAGATTGATAAACAATGATTTCGATTTATTTGAGGGTGTAACAACTTCTACAAATGAAAATAAAAGCTTTCGAAAACTAAGAGAATTGAAAGTATTACCATAATTTTGGAGATTTCGTAAGATTATGAAAGGTTTTCATTTTTCAAATGAAAAAATTTCAAAAATTACATGTGCCAAAATCTCATAAATTAAATCTTTCTCAATTGGGAGAACCAGACAAACAGTTTTAGTTTTTAATTTAAATTGATGCGAATTTTTTGGTCTTCTTTCAAATTTACCGATACAAATATGCAAAATCATGCATAAACAAATTTTTAAAATTATTTATATTCATTTAATATTATATTGCATAAATATTGACTTAATCAAAAAACAAAAAATGTTTTTATTTATAAATTTATATTAAAATGTGAGAAAAAATGTTTTTTACGTATCGGATACTTAAATTTCAAAAAATTTTGTTGTTTTTCTCCAATTTGTTGAGGAAATTGCGAGGGGGTGACAGCTTCGAAGAAAAATTTTAATTTTTTCTCCCCTTTTCTCCGTTTTTCTACACTTTTCTACACTTTCTACACTTTCTACACTTTCATTTTTGCTTATTTTATAAATATTTCATGATTTAGGAAGTTTTGAGTTCTCAAACTTTTAGTATAGACTTAAAAAATTGGCAAAAACAATCTAAATAGGTCTAAGAAACCTAATTCAAGAAAATTTAAGAAATTTTTCAAAACTTTGTTTTGTTTTGGTCTTTCTACACTTTTCTACATTTTTCTACACTTTTTCTTCATTTTCGATTTTTTTTTTCTTTTTCTTCGAAGCTGTCACCCCCTCGGGAAATTGAAATCGAAAATTAAAAAAAATTTAACCGTTAAAATTCTATCTAGCACACTAGGATAAACCTATTTGATAATTTTAATCAAATGAAATAATAGATAATAAAATGTTTTCTTGTGCACTATAACAAATTTTTTATTGTCATCAAATCTTTTATATCAAATTAAGAATATTTTCAAACATAGTTTTGCTGTAGAATAAAGGCTTGGCATAGGAAGAAATTTTATTTTTTGGAGGGAGTTAGAAGAGCTTTTACCAAATATATATTTATATACGTAAAGAGGAGGAAGAGGGAGCCTAATGGAATAAGAGTGAGAAAGAGAGAAAGATAACGAAAATGTATGTGTACATAAAATTTACAATATATTTTTATATGTGTGGGAATGAAGAATGAAATGAGAAAACGAGGACAAACGAGGAGCTTTCGTATAGCAAATGTTAGTGTATGCGTAAAAAAAAGCTTTGGAAAATGAAATCATAGCGAGAAAGAGAGAAAAAAGTTTCATTATGTATTTCGTTTTAGTGTCAGGAGGGAGGAAGAAGAAGGCCAGTGCACTTTCAGTTCACATTTGCACACTGACTTTCCTCGAGTGTGCATTAAAATTTCTGTTCTCGTTTTATTTTAATTTTTAAGCATAACTTCAAAGAGAAATAACTTCATTTGTGCTTTAAATAAAAAAGTTGCTGCATAGCAAAAAAATTTTCCACAAAGTGCGTGTGAAGCATAAAGTCAAATGATAGAAGAAAAGTTTTTGCGTGACTAAAGAGAAGAGAAAATTTTCGAATATTATACATTAAGTAGAAATATATTTGAATTAGTGCAATTTTTTTAGAAATATAAAAAAAAAAATTAAATATTTTACTTTTAAGCTTTAGCAGATGGAAGAAAGAGAAAATTTTGTGATAAAAAAATAGAGAAAAATATTATACATACCTTTGAATAATCATTATATCAATTTCGTTTGATGAGCTTTTGTATATCATGAAAAGATGAAGAAGACAAAAATTGAGTGAAAATTTTTTCTCCGCATTTATAGTTGTATTAGTGTGTGGAAAATTGTGACCTATTTACTTTCATTGAACTTATTTTCTCGTCAGTTATTTTGGAAAGCACATACACATATATATACACACACAGTGAGATTGTTAAATGACAGCAACGAAGAGGAGTAAGGTCGTGGAAATATTGGAATAAAAAATCCAATCTCTTATATACAATACCAAAACTTCATTAAGTAAAATAAACGCCAAAAAACTGATGGAAAGAATTTTTTTCTCACACTCTCTCTCTCAACAAATGAATTTTTGAGGCAATAAAAAAAGAAAATTTAAATGCATTTTACAAGCACTTTGCTCTGAGCGAGTCAGCAGAAACTGAATTAAAAAAAAAATAGACAATACAATATTTTTGCTAAAAGTAGTAAATTTCAGTGTTCATATCTGTGATTTATGAGAACATTGTGTTCTTTTTTTGCAAAGCATAATTTGTTACTCAATTATAATATAACTATATAATCGAAGATTTAAAATTGATAATAGAAGTAGAAGTTATTACACATTAGTATGTGGTCAACGGCTTTATGTACTTTAGGTGTTACTAAACCTCTCCTTTGTAATTGTCTAACGTTTAGACAGCAACAACAACAACAGCATCAGCATGGTCAAACGGTAGTTTATTCTTGGAATTGAAAATATTTTAATAAAAAATTTTCTTTATTTTGTTTTACAGGAGTCTCGAGGAAAGAGACCTTTAAAAATTTGGGACAGTTGGAGAAATATTAGAAAAGGTCTCGTAGTAGGAAGTTTTGAAGAATTAATAGTTAGAGGTGAGTTTACAATTTTGTTTGAAAAAAGTAATTTTACATTTTATGAAAAACAAAAAAAAAAAATAGGGAAAGATAAATTGGGCATTCCTGCCTCAGAGCCTGTTCGATTGGTTTTAGAGAGTGATGGAACGCAAGTTGAAGATGGAGAGTATTTTCGTACGTTGGCCAACAACACAATTCTGTTGCTCTTGAGGCAGGGAGAACGTTGGTACCCAACAGGTGTTGATGTAATCAAAGCTGGTATGTATTCGAATAGTATGAATGAAAAATAATTTTAATGGCGAACTTAATGTATTTTTTAGCAATATCTGCCATACCAAAGATTGTCTGTGAGACAATTCACGCCTTGGAACTTCATGATGAAACTCCATCTTGGAAAATTATGGATAATAAGGGAAGAGTTACAGTTGTGTTGCATTGGGATCAGAAAGGACAGAGTGGAACAGGTCAACCAAATGATAAGTTCTCGCCATCAAAGAAAGGGCTGTCAGCTCAAAGCTCAATAGATAAGTCGTCGCCAGCTCCACGATATCCTAGTCCACAAATAACAGTTATAAATCACGATGATCCATCAAACTTGTATCACTCAGGTCGGCGTCTGTCAAAAGGCGGCGGATCTTTTGATAGCGCTGTTGGAGCTGTTCATATACATACACCAGAATGTGCTCATCATGCTCATACACCAACACGAGCCGGCAGTCCCGGCGCGACAGAATGTGATTTTCATTGTTGTGCATTACACGAAGAAGGACGAAAAATCGCTGTACATAAAAACGTTGCGACATCGCCTATACAAGATGGCTCAGGCAGTCCACAGCCCAGCTCTCTAAACACTGACTCTCTACAAAGAAGAGCGCCCGCCACGAAAGGTCACGTGCGTTTTTTAGACATCGGTCCTGAAAAAGATAGTTCTGAGAGTGAAACCGAAAATACTGTCATGGAAGACGAGACGATAACCTCAGAGAAGTTCCTGCTGCTCATTGATCAATTGTCTGTTGATCAGAAGCGTCATTTGAGCATTAAGGACATTGGTATCATTCTTGAGCGCCTTAGCTCAAAAATTCTCGATGTGGAGCGTCTTGATCGAGAGAGTGAGTCAGATGACTGCTATAATTGGACTATTAAAGCAACGATACGTGGTGATGCACTTCGTGAATTAGGTGTAATTTATAATGGCAATTATTATGCAATATCAGAACATCCAGGTTATAAGGAAGAAAATGAAGAGAATGGTGATGAACCTGAAGAAGAGGACGAGGATAGGTTATAAACAGAGCATAGTATGTAGTGAAATGATCGTATTGGAGAGAAGAAAAATAGACGCAAATTCACATCACGTGACTAAATAAGTAAATGATCTAATCATTAATCTATGTTAATCTATATATGAAAATAATGAAAT
>JACWBX010002727.1:3293-17738 GCA_014622435.1 Polypedilum pembai | reverse complement strand
AATTAAATTAATTAATTTTTAATTAAATTAATTAATTTTTAATTAAATTTTTAAGTGTCCCAGCCTTGTTTTTATCCTTCTTTTTACGTCCTCAATCAAATAATAGTTCTCTGATAAAAAAATACCCATTAAATTTTAAAACAAATAAAATAATTAACAGTTTAGCATTTTACAAAGAATTGTAGCAGCGATTAACTAGCAAAACAAAAGTATTGACAAGAGCTTCTTCATTCTTTGTATAATGCTTAAACAAAGTATAAACATTTTTGAACATAAAAAAAGCACAAAAACATTGCTTAAACTGAAAATAATTGAATATATTGCATAAATTCTATTACTACATGATAAGCCAGTGCAGTGTGAAAGAAACTCATAATATTGCTCTTTCGTCAATAGGATGAGTTTCTTTGTGCATGCAAATGAAGTGTTGAAAATAATTTAAGTATATCATTGTCATTTAAAATGAGAGAATGCTAAAGAAATCAAGACTACTGCCGAAAGTAATGAAAAGATGAAGAAAATTAAGTAATTATACATCAAGTCGCTTAGTTTGCTTTATTTTTACATATTCTCGACCATGTCGCCTTTTAAAATTTTCCCTTTTTTCAAAAACTTATTAAATGAAGAAATATTGGAAGATCAAAGAAAGTTTGTAATTAAGTGAAGAAAAAAATAATAAAAAAATGCTTGATAAAAACTATCCTCCTTTGTTATGTTTCAATGTTCATCATTAGACTAGAAATTATTAATATTGCATATTGCCAGCAATGATTTTATCTAATTTATCATTGATCACTTTTACATTATGGTTGTATATCTTCAAAAAGTTTCCAAACCATGCTGGTGGTGACTCTTGATTACTTTTTGAAAGATCTGGTGTAATTTTAGTAATTGTTATTTCTTTTCTATTGATTCCAGGTACATTTAATATCATCGGTTTAATATTAGCATTTGGAGTTTTCTTCAATTTATCTTCATTATTATTGCTGCGAGGTATGTCGATCGAAGTTTCATCTTCAGATAAAGGAAACATTGGAATTTCCATGACACTTTGAATGATTATGTCCGATCGCTTTTTCGTTGGAAGAGTATTATTTTGCACTTTCTGATAATTTGATGGCAAATTTAAAGTTTGAACTGAAGGAGAAAGTGCAACAAGTCCAACTGAAGACGAGTCGTTATAAATTGCTTTTGAACGACGCACGGGTATATGAGAAATCTCTTCAATTGCGTTATTACATTCATCAAGAGCTTCAACAAAATACTGATCAGAATCGTCTAACTTCTTTTTTTGAATATAATTGATTGGACTCTTCTTCTTTATAACCGGTTTTGGCTCCAAATCATTTAATAATTTTCGTTTTAAAGCATTTGACAAATTTGAATTTTGAAAACTGGACTTTTGATGCAAAATTGTTGAGTTGTTGACTTTTCTATTAAATGGTGTATTTGGATCAATCTTGAAGGTTTCTTTTTGAATACAAAGCTGTTCTGATGGCATTTCTGCGAGATCAAGACGAATCTTTTCAGCAGGATTAAGTGATACATCTGGAGAATTTTCAGCACCGCTTGAAAAACTTTCTTGATCCTTGCTTTCTAAAATAGTAACTGAAGTCTTGTCTTTATCGTCATCACTTAAAATTTTCACAATGAAATTTGAGATATCTGCATCAGTTACTGTGGTATTATTATTCATTGAATTATCAAGATTTGATTCATTAAGTGTGTTGTTAAGATGTTTTGTTGCATAATCAGTAAATAGTTGATTCATTTTCTTATAATAAGCAAATGAAATTTCCTTTTCTTCTTCGCTTAAATTTGTATCATAAAATCTGCTCTTGAATGCTTTTTTTAAACTTACAAATTTCGAAGAAACTCGATTAGGCGCGAGCAAATTCAATATCTCTTTATCAATGCAATCAGCTAATTCTTCTTTTATTCGTTTAACAACATATTTCCATAAAGTAGCTTGTGTTTTATTAGGATTGAGGAAATCTTCAATTTTTTCGCCTGTAATTTACAAAATTTTAAAACTCAAAATTTTCAATGAAATCGCTCAATTTACCGTATGCATCGATAAGAACATTTGTACTTTGATCACTCCAAGGAAATCGTTGGTACGATTTCGACTTTTCTGCTTCCTTTTCAGTCATTTTAATAAATTTTTTATCAACACCTTCTATTCGTGTTTGTTATTGTTGTATTAACTGAAATTTTTTGAATTCAAATTTATTTAAAATATAGCCGTTATTTACTATTTTTCAAAAAGACTTTCTTCTTTATTAAGGATACTTTCTTCAATATAAAATGCTAAAGCATGTGAATATAAGATAAATTGATAGTACTTTTATATGTAAAATTTATTCACTTTAAGCGAAATGATTCTTATCAGCTTCATAAATTTGTTCTAAAGTATTATAAACTTCAGTTGGATTATCATAACGTTCACTCCATGAGTTAATGTAACCATCAAAGTTTGCATCATATATCTTCAATTGAACATTTTTATTTTCATCAACTTCTGTATTTACTTGTACCAAAATTAATCTTGGCTTTTTGTTCAATAAGACAATCTCACGCCACTTTGCGAAAGGATGTGGGCCATCTTCATCGACTTTTGAATATTTTTCATACATTGCATTAGCACTCTCATAATCGCCAGTTGACTTATAGACTTGAAGCTTCATCAAAAAGTTTGCAATAGCATCACGACCAAATGTTTCAATTTTATCACGATGAAGAGTGATGGACAAGTTTTTACCTGGTTCTGTTTCTTTAATTTCCAGAATGCCTGCTTCAAGCATAACTTTCATGATAACAAAACGCGCTTGACTATGAGCTTGACCCCATTGTTTGGTTGTAGGATTCCACATTTCTGTCGCGATTCCAGCACCATTGTAAAGAAGCAATAGCCAATTGATATAAATAATATTATCTTGCTCTGCTTTATCAGTATGACCAAATACTTGAAGTATTTCACGATTTAAAGAAAGATAAAGTCCAACAGCTTCAGCCCGGCACTCTTCATAACTTGATCCCATTGCTTTGAATTTTGAATCGTAAGTTTCACCGGGCTCATACCACTTATCGATCTTTTCATTAGTCAATGGATTGATCACTGAATCTTTATCAAAATTGAATTTTCCATCATCAATTCTAAACAATTTTCCAGAGCCATGACCAAGCAATTCATGGAGACCAACTTGAACTTCAAACGAAACAGATTTATATTTTTTCATCAAAGTTTGATCTTCCTCAGTCAAAAATGGAATTGGATCGGTTTTATTAACGCTAGCGAGCACATTACCAAGTGACACGTTCTTGAAACCTTCTGATTGACGAATCTCATCATAATTAGGAATGTTTATTCTGCGAACAAAATGTTAAATAATTGCGCTTAGTTTCATTTTTGATATAAAACTTACCCAGCAGGGACTCCGCTTCCGGCAAATGTCAGAACATCCAAAGATGTAAAATCTGGTTTCAAATAACTGTCTTTCTCAAATGCTGGAGGCCAGGGAAGCAATTTGATGTACTCTTCAGCTTTATTAACTAAAGTTTGGAATTTTGCACTCATTTCTTTGTTAACCATTGAGACAAAGCCTTCAAATTCTCCTCTAGATCCAGCTGGATCACGATAAGTTTCAATAAAACCAATATAAGTCTCAACTACAGGACCGATATCTTTGATCCAATAGCGAGAGCCTTCCTTGTGCGCATCTAAGCTTCCCTCTTTAAATGATTTTATATATTCTTCAATCATATGCTCTTGATTAGGATTAGCTGCAAAATTCTTGGCTTTCGATAATTCATTAGCAACTTTTGCAAGCAATGCTGAATAATCACCACGACTGATTTTGAAATATGCTCCATTCCATTCTTCTTCAGGCAATGTAAATTGATCGTTTTCACTTGTTTCTGCAGATGCCAATCGTATTTCATAATGAGCTTTTCCATTCTCATCTACAGTTTTGAATGTACGACAAATGTAGGCTTCAAATTTGCGCTGCTTCATCCAGTCAGCAACAAGATCTGCATCTTCTTTAGTGCAATTGCTTGAAAAATATGTTGTTATACCATGACCTTTCAATCCGAGTGATTTATTAGCATCAGTCAGTGAAAAAATTGCAGATTTCACTTCATTCCACAACTTTTCAATCTTGTTCGTATTCGATTCATAGAGCTTAGAACTCTTAACAATCACTTCCATTTTATCTTCATCTAAACCCGGCAAAATTTTGCTATCGCCAAAACCTTTGTAATTTCCGGCATTTGAATAAAAACCACAGCAATAAACCAAGAAAGACTAAGTAATATTAAAGATTATGATAAGAAATAAGTCTAATTTACACAAACATTACAAAATTACCGTAAATTCTTCATCTGTAATCTTTCCTTTACAAGCCGATCGAAGAGAATCAACAGATTCACTTGTAAAAATGCCATGAATCAAATTAAAAATTAAAGGCGATTCAGGTGATGATTGAATAAGTGCAATCAAACCTCCATACCAACTAGCCTTTATTATAAAGATAATAAACAATTAATTTATATCGTTTATGATTTTGATGACGAAAACTTACTTTTGAGAAATAATGTGCATAGTTTTTCTCTTTATCCGTCAATTTATCAAATGCTTGCTTACATTCGAGATTGACAATTGGTTGAGAATTCGGAAGAATAAAGTGCTTTCTCTCGCTATCTGCCATTACAGTGGAATAATATTTAATTTTACTCAAAACTTTTAATCTGTTTGCAATGACTTGAATAATTTTTAAAGTCATAATTTAAGGGGAACATAACTTTTTCGAAAAATACAACTTTAAAATTAATAAAAATTTCTCTTAAATTAGACAAAAATTCAATTGAATATATTGAATTGTAGCTTAATTAGGCTATAAACAATTGAAATCAATAATTAAATCTTATTTATTCGATTATATTTTAGATTAATATTAACTGACTTGTAAAATTTAAATAGCATTATAGAAGAGAAATTCAATGCGCACTATATACCAATAAAAGTTTTCTATTGATCACTTCTAACACAGATTTGTCTCTTCAAATTAATAAAATGCCACAAATTTTGCATGCACATCATATAGGGATGATAAAAAATGTAACAAACTCTTGTCATCCGTACAAAATCGAGCGTTACAAAACACGCTTCAAAATTAAAAACGTTTGCAAAAAAATACGATAACATTTTTGACAAGCCATTAAATTTCTTGCTCTGTTATCTATAGTAAAGTATCTATGCATTCGACATTTGGGTAAGTAGGTAATAGTACCTAATAGCAATAATGAAAGCAGAAATATACACACATTTTTTTATCGAATGAAACCCCTATGTCTAAAAAAAGCAAAAAAGAACGTATCTAATTGTAGTGAAAGGCAATTTCAATTTAACAGATATAAATTATACTGCACACATAAGTCAATTTGAATAATTTATTTTATATCAATTCAATAATATTAAAACGAACGAGACGATGGGAAGAAAGTTACATTGGCAATAATAACAATAACAGTTTAAAGCGATCTTGATTTAATCAACATCAACAACATTATGCTGGAATATTATTATTTTCTCATTTAATGAAATATTGAGCCATTATGATAAGCGTATAAAATTATAAATTCAAAATGTCAACCACGCTTAAAATATTTGCGTTAGTTATATTTTATAACAAAAACAACAACTTCTTTATTATGCCTTTGAGCTGGTTGACAACGATGAAATATTTAAAATGTTTCACACGCTTCACATACATCTAGCATAAAAGCAGCGGTAGCAGTACATAGTTTGATTTCAATGTAAAAGTGTAAAAAGCTCTTTTCGTTCCCCTCGAGTGATTCAGTTTTCTCCACCTTCTTCTTTTTGGTACCTACCTATATGACTACATATATCGCTCGCTTTTAGTGTATGTCGTGTGAAAATATTCCCTTTAGCAATACATCCATTACTTCAACATTTCCTTCACTCCATAACAATTTCAATGCTAAAAAATTAATTTTACTCGTGTGCAAAATAAAAATTTCATGAAGTTCCTTCTTAGAGAATTTTTTTCTTCTTTTCAATTTTCTTCTGCACCATATCTAATTTTATTAAGAAAAAAAAAGTGAATGAAAATTTTGTAAAGGACTGAAAATTAAATCTCCATCGTGTGCAACACAATAACACTCGGATCTCCTTTGATTGCTTGTCAAGAGATTTAAGAGATGTAAGAATTTAATTTGATTCTGTCACAAAAGCCTGTATCATGTAATAAAAAAACGCACAACATCAAGAGGAAAAGACAAATAATAACAAACAACGATTACTTACTATTGCTCATAATACATGAAATAAAATAATATCCTCTGCTATCATCATCGTGATATTGTCTGTTGTTTATTTTTTTAATTCCTAAGGATTTTGTTAGTTTTTATGATGTTTTCCTCTCTTTCTCTTTTTCTATCTTGACAAAAGAGCAATGACACACACAAAAAAGGGAGACAATTTATAGAGATTCTTGTTAGCAATGCAACTTGAATCAATTGTAACCATCTGTGCAAGTCAGTCTCCTTTTTTTTCTTTCTCATCCCAAGCACGTCATTCACTCGCCGTTTTTTTCACATTCACATAAACAAGGGGAAAAATTTAAATCGGATGTAATACTTTAAGAAACGAAGAGAAGAGGATTTGATTAGAGGATTGCATTGCATATTGTGTGTGAGTTCGAAAGAAAAAGAAAGACTTTTCAGGTCCTTTTGAAAATTTATATTACAAATAAACAGGATCAAGTTGCGAGTGGAATTTAAAATAAAATAAAAATAATCAAAGGAGAAAGAGAAAAAGAAAATTGAAAGAAATAAATCATCTGTCGAATGGGATTTATTTACATGCATGCAAGCAAGAAAGAAAGAAGAAAAAAATGCTCTTCATTTTTAGTTAAATTGAAATAATTGCCATCTCATTAAGTCAGTTTTTAATGTTCTACAATTATCACATTTACATATGTTTAAAATAATGAGAAAAGATTTTGTCAATTTTCTGGATAATTGATGAGTGTTTTTGATTAAGATGATGATCAACAACATAAAACTAAAATAAATAAATAAGTTAGTGAAGATAAAAATTACATTTTAATCAGATTTTAACTTATTTAAATTGTTCATGTACAACAACTTTTTTATTGTCACTCGCACGCGTACAAGTGGCAAATATATAAAAATTTAATTAGAATTGTGGTGAGTTTTATAAATAAAGTCAAACCTCCACTTGTCCTTGCATATTTAATTTTAAACCATAAATCATATTTATTATGCCGTGTGTCGTTTCATAAAATTTTAAATTATTCTTCTTTGTTGAATCCCTTTGAAATTGAAAATTTAAACTTAATCTACAACAGATGAATCCCTCGCACTCTTCTCTGTGTGCTTCCATTTGAATATAAAATCTTTTTCAGACTCTGAAATTATTAAAATAATTGCCAAATGTGTATGCGTGTGTGTATATGAATTGCTTCTTCCTTCTCATGAATTTTATTTTTCATTTCAAACCATAAAATGTATAATAATGATGCAATTATCACATTTGTATATGCTTAATATTATCACATGTGTGGCAATAACAATATATGCGTCATCGCCTCTTTTTCACAAACAATTTTTTCACTCTCTCTTTTTCAAAAGAATCTCATCTGTGATTTTCTTTATCCATTTCATAGAAATTTCATTCTCTCTTCATATTAATTTCATTAAATTGCTTCAAACACATGATGCTACAGCAGTTTTTTAAAAAATGATTTTAAAATTTGTCAAGTGTTGAATCCATTGAACTGAAATTTGATTTTGATGAATAGCAGTCAATTTTTATTCTCACAAAGTTGTAATTTTATTCACTACTACTTAAAAAATCAGTAATATTAACAATCAGTGACTTGTGAATAGCGCATTTTGCTGTTGCAGATTAGTATTTTTTTGTAAAACTTAATCTATTAAAAATTTTATGAAATTGATCTTAAAATAATTTCAAAAGACTTTTCTGTGAATTCCATGAAAAATTTTGTACAAAATTGTCATGAAAATGCACTGCATAAAAATTACATTTGATTTTGAAAAGATTTATGGTGAAAATGATTTTGTGATGAGAAAAGTTTTGTGGTAAAAACTTTTTGTGGTGAAAAAATTTTGACGGAAAATCGTTCTGGTAAAGACTAGTTAGGGAGACAAACGGACAGACAGACAGACGAACAAAGTGCGGACAATAACGCTTGTTTTTATTCGAAGAAAATGAGCTAAAAACTATCAATTGATAAAATTAAGAATTTTTTTTTCAAAAAACATAAATTCGATTTCTCATTGTCATCGATTTCTCAACCCATCATCAATTGCTGAAAAATAAAAATTTAGCGTTTCCCCATAAACATTAAGAATCAATTGATAGAGCGCACGTACGAATGACAGCAGTAGCAAATAAATTGCCTCATCGAGAAAAATTTTATACAATTGACTTAATTGACTTCAATTTTTTGATCTTCAAATAGTGTGACACCATCATCGGAAATGTGTTCACAAGAGTAAATAAAAAATTTGAACATCGACAAATTAAATAAATTGTGTAGTTTATGTTTGAGTAGTTAAGTTTATTCGGGAAGTGGGAACGTTGTCTTTTTTTCGTCCCCCTTAAACCAAAAATTCAGCTTGCCTGCATGCTGCTATCTCGTTGTTTGTGAACTTTACAATAATAATAACAATAATAAATTCTGTTTGCTTTCCACGATATTTATTGTCAATATTTAGTTTGTCTCAATGCCTCACTCTCCTAATCAATAAACAAACATATAAATTTCATCATGCAATGCAGTCAGCAGTAGTAGTAGCTTAATGTGTCTCCTTTTACTTTATCAATTTTGAAATATATTGTATCATGAACCATATGTCCACAATGCACATAATTCCATGCATATTTACTTAATTTTTTTTATATTCAACCATTTGACATAACTGTGGCCATAAAATATGATCTAACGATATTGCTCACTCATCCATGAAATAAACTTCATATAAAAGACTCAACTCGGCTCCCTTTGGCCGCAACAAACTCACATAATCAACCCCGTGCTAGTGACTGATGAACCCAATTATTGTCTTTCTACTGCTGTGTGCATGTACATCAGTCTATGTCGCATTTTTTGCGGACGTTCATGCATTTTAAGGTGATTTATAATGCACATTTCCCCTTCTTTGCGTGTGATTTCTTCTATGTTAAATTATTGTGAACGATGAATTCATAACTAGCAAGCGAAAGACTTGTGTATTCATCGTTAAGTTATAATTGCTTCATACATACACACATAATATTGCACAATAACGGAGGGTTGCAAGCAAAAAAGTTAAAAAATTCCTCACACTCACAATTAAAGTGCAAAAAAAAGAAACTGACTGCAACTGGTGAAATGAAATTTCATCCCTTTCTCTTTTTTATTTTAGCTGCGTGTGGCACATTCGTTAGAGATTTATGGTTCGAAATGTATTTTTAATTTATTAGAATGATTTTTTAAGCAATTTTCTCACTGTGTTTGTGCAGTGAAGTGTTGAGCAAGCAATAATAAAGATTATTCCCACTGTTTTTCCTCTTTTGTAACAATCGAGTGGTGTTTGTGAGAGAGTTGAATCTCATTGCTTGAACATTAGACTTTTTTTATAACTTGTTGTATGAATTGTTGAGGAAGGAAGTTTATGGATGTTAGTTGAACTGTTGAATTTTAATTTTTGCAACAAAGATTTTTTTAATGATTGTTAACTGAAAGGAATTCATTTTGCACAAATAGGAATATTTGTAAATTTCTTTATTTTTAAAAGCAGTGCTGTTTCAGCAGTAATTCGTAGAATTCATTAGTGATCATAAAACACCATCTACGAAGTAGATCCTATAGCCAACGATAACTTGAACATTTAAAATTTAAGATGGCAAACTGGCAGGCATTGAGATGTCCACTGATAGCTTAGGTACTTTTATGTATTTAACATGTGAAAGTGTTTCTTTTTCTGCTTATTTGACAAGCCGAGATTTCCAATTTTTTTAAATTTTAGCGAATGACATGTAATGAAATTTTCTATCTTATGTATATTTATTTTCAGAATTAAGCAAATAAAAAATTTAAAAGAGAAAAAGGAAAATGTGTATAAATTTGTTCTATTACCTTTATAAAAGCTTTAAAATTAAAAATATTACCTGATAAATAACTTAATCAGTTTTTAAAGTAAACTCATTTCTTTAAATAAATCTTCTAGACTTGCTTATGAATAGCTTTAGCATTAAAAGCAACCCGGAATTTCTCTCTCTATTCTTTATCTCTATAATATTAAATCATATTCTAAAAGGTTAGTATGACAAACTATACTAAAGCATCCTTTACCAACAAAAAAAGTAACAATTTTTCTCTCGTTTTTAATCTTCCAGCTCACATTCAAAGTATCCCACATAAAAAAGCATATTTCTCAAGATGGAATGAATTACTTTCTTTCTATGGTTACTTTCGTACATAGCAAAGCAGATGCCCTTTAACTGTAGAACATAAATTTCTCACAAGTAGGAAAAAAAGTATGAGAGCAGAAAAAAACTGATGTCGTCATTAATTATTCATCACATCGCTTCAAGGATGTTGCGGGAGTTTTTCCACATCGAGGAATCCACATTTAATTTACTCCTCAGGGGCTTCTTCTCATGTCTTCTTTTTTCGTCATTGTTTTTTCTTCCTCCCGCTTACACTCTAAATCTACCAAGTTATCACGCAGTGAATGTGAATGAGTTATGTGTGTGAAAAATGAAAAGTTTTCTTTGTGGTAAAACAATCTAATGTGAATAGAACCTTAAATTCATCATTTTTCACTTCTTGTATTTCATTTAAGATGAATTGAGGAAATCACAGATTTTATTAATTATAAATATAACCGTCAAAATTTAAATCAATTTGCAACATTTTGTTATACAACATTTGTGCAATGTAAACAAAACAATGAAAGTTTTTCAATAAAATATCTAATTTAAGTAAGTGTAATATAATTAGAGTGATATTAGTAAGTTTGTTCAATAATTTTCATTATTTCTTTGTTAAATTGTTCTTACCTTGAAATTTAAAATGGAAAACAACAAAAAGAAAATTCCTTTCACTTTCAACATTCCAAAATGCAAAAATAATTGTAAAAATATCGTGTTTTGTGATAGTAATAGGATTAGCTTATAAAAGTGAAAGAAAGACAAAATAGCGTTTAGACCAAAATGACACTTTAATTTAAATCTTGTGTAAAAATCACGAAAGACATAAATCATGCTTGAAAGCGAAAATGCTGATCTTCTTCGGCACATAAAAACTAAACTCATGCCTTTACAATTATACTAACATTGAATAAACTTTCATTGATTGCAATGGAAAGTGATTTTCACAAGAGGCCTCTCTTTATGACATCGACTTGTGAACCATCAAGAGAGAAGAAAAGTAGAATAGAGAAATATAAATGATGAAAAGGGTCAAACATGCAAAACAATAGAGACACAAAAACTTGAGTTGATCACGACTTTAATTCGCATTTGTGAAAGGTCAATGAGTTCTCGAGTCTTAACAATTTTTTTCGTGTGTCTCTTTTCACTTTTTACTACAAACTCGAAATGATAATAATGATGATGTTTATTGAGTATCTTTTCAAGTCTTTGCGGCTTAAGTGAAAGCTCTGTCTCTCTCTCTGTGATGAAGAATATTTTTCTTTGCTCCATGTGGTATGCCACGATAAACATTTTTCTCACTCGTCGTTTGCATTGTTACCTGCTGAGAATTTTCATTATTTGCTCTCATACAGAAGCGAGTAAGAGCAAACAATTCATTATTGTTTAGGCTATAGTTCTTGCAGTCGTTTCCACCTTCTTCCGCTTCTTTCGAGAATTCCTGCATAGAGAGCAAAGGAGAATGTGATGAATCACGTTAATTTATTGGGTTCTTGCTCTTTAACACGGTCTATGCGTGTATGTCTATGTCGTGTGAATTTAAGGCCAATTAAGTGGGATCATTTAATTTTATTTCCGTGTAGATGAGCAGTCTATGGTTATTTAATTAACGTTTTATTCCTCTCTCTCATTCGCTCAATTAAAATGAGGCTGCTATTATATCGTTAATAATCAATTAATACCCAACAATTTGTTGTTTTTTATTTATATGAGAAGAGATTATTGTAATGCTTGCAATTATCTACAATGTTGTTCAGAAATTTCAATCAAAAATAAGTTATATATGACACAGATGATGAAATACAATGACAAATATTAAGCTTTGCAAAATTTAATTTGTCCTAATTTCCTCTTTCTTTTTCACATGATAAACAACTATTATTGCTTCAATTCTTTTTCTCTCACATAAACACTCTTAAATTAGAAAAAGAGAGAGCAAAAAAAGTTTTTCAATTTATCTCACAAAGTGCTTTCAATTGTAAAAAATAGGACAAAAGCATCTTCCATAAGTGGTCCATCCATTATATCTATTTATGTTCTTTTCTCTTTCTTTTTTCTCTCTCTGTTTGAAATAAAAGAAAATCCTTACATGATGATGAACGAATTTTTTGTTTTTTAGTAAGAAAAAAAAATTTAATAAAAACTTTCTCTCGAGCATTTATAACATGCTGCTGCTGCTGCTTCTCAGATAGAAAGAGCAAACAAATATTTCATAATCAGATGCCTTTAGTTTGCTTGAAATATTTTCATTCATCGTGCATGCAGCATATATGAAATAAATTTGATATCAAATGAAATGTATAAAGTAACATTCAAGAAGGAAAGCAAGAAATGTATTTCAATATTTCTTTTTTATTTTTGAATTATGCCTGTTTTTCGCATTCTTTTTTGCATGAAATCTTACGATGCAAGCTCAAAGAGTTATGAGCGAGAGCCAGTGAAATTGTAATGGATGGAAAAAAGAATTTAATAAGCAGGCCGTGAGTTGTGGAAGAAAGAAAGAAAGAAAGAGACAATGCAGCAAATATAAACTTGAATTTGTGCTTGTTAAGGTCATTATTGAATATTTATTTTGATCTCGAAAGACAAGCATTTGAAATCTGTTTTATGATATATATAAATGTGCACATGTATGACATGTAGCAAAATTTATTAAATCTTTCTCTGAAAATGACGCCGTTCAACAGACGATGCATTTCACAATCATCTTTATCATTCATTTCCTTGTTATTCTGTCTGAAAAAAAATATCATTTTTTGTGATGAATAGAGCAGAATGGAATTTTTTTGTGTTGTTCAAATTGGAAAAGTTTGTTTTTTGCTGAGATGGAATAAATAATGGTCAGTTAGGGACACTTCTTTTAATTTATAATTATGTGAAATTTGCCCATTAATTTTATGTTTATTTTAAATTAAAAGAAAGAGAAGGAATGAAAACTCTTGTTCATTGAATAATAAAATAAATTTTTAGAACCTTAAAATTATCAAATTGTAAAACACTTTCATCAAATTCATCAATTTTAATTTTTCAATTCTCTTGCTCATGGCCTGTTACTAATGAATTCATTTTATTCAACCAATAGAAAGCCTACATACAAAAACTACCGTCAAAAAAAATCACCCAAGTGATAAAGACAAAACATTTCATTAAAATGTTCTTCTTCTTCTCGTTCTTCACATTTTTCAGTAAATTGTTGTTGTTCACTCAACCGCACTTTTTTCATTGCTAATATTCATGTCGGTAGACAAAAAGGAATGTATATTGTGTATAGTGAGAGCTTACAAGCAACTAAAAAGTATTAAAATAATAAAATCAACTATGTATGAGCAATTTCTCTCTTACTCACTCTCTGATGTGGAACAATGGCCAATTTTAATGAAAATTTATAATATTATAAGAAGGGCAGCAGTTAGAAAGTAATAAAAATGAGTGGTCAAGTGACCGTGTTGTAGATCGGTGTATTTTAGCGCATTTTTGGAGCAACAGATCAGTATTTGTTAACAAATTACAAAATTATTAAATTCGTTTTTATAACCAGAAGCTTCACCTCAAATATAATTGTTAAAGCAAATTTAAATTGAAATAACGATCAGTTGAGACCAATTGGATTTGATTATATTTAATTTGAGTTTTGAATTTTTTAATTGATTCTAGAATTATTGCTTAGATTCGATTTTTTCACTCAATAGTTCATGGATATTTTTTGTTATGAACTTGTACCTTAAATATTGAAAATGTGTAAACATGTAAATGTCAACAATCATTTGTTGCATTTGTAGTTATATAAATTTTTCATAATGTGAAATTTTATGTAAAAAACACATTAATATCGATTGCATTTTCTGAAATGCAAACTGAAGCTTGAAGTTCAGTCCAAGACATTTTTTATGGGAAGTAAATACATAGTTAATGCAACGAGACCTGGACTATAGGAATATCTAAAAAGAGAACTTCTT
>JACWBX010002725.1:32195-65592 GCA_014622435.1 Polypedilum pembai | reverse complement strand
AAAAATCGAATCACGAGCATCCAATATTTGACCCCATAGTCAGTAAACATATCAAGTGATGAGTAGAGAGCGTTTGAAATGATGAATATAATTAGTGAAGTTATGATGGGCCATCGAATTGATTTTGATTTATTTTGCCAAATCCCAATTAGAGGCGAAAATATGAATTGACCAAGAGGATTAGCAGCTATTATCAACGAATAAAATTCTTTTGTTGTTCCCGGATCAAGCTAATCGTGTAGACGATGATTCATAATAAAAGTGAAAGAAATAAAAATATATTTTATTAGATTATAAGAGAGACGTATGAATCAGACATAAATGAGGCGATAATATGATAAATTATGATCTAAACTGTCTACTGACTTTCTTCAAATAAAATAGCTGAGCATTGTATTAAAGAGTTTCTATACGTAACAAGTAATTATTCGAAATTTCATACAAAAGTAGACTGTTTAATAGTAAAACGCAAATATGACTTTCTTTTAAAACAAAAGAACTGAATTTTGTATTTTAAGAAAAATTCTTATAGTAAATAAGTTACTACTAAATAAATTTTAAATATATACAAAGGTTTATAAATGAGTGATAAATGAGTGACTGATCCGTAGACAGTAGCTAAAAGCTAACTCTCAAAAAATAAATCTATACTTTTACATGTCTAATACAAAGAGGATTCGAATCTACTTTTCCTGATTGCTGGTAGAATTGCGCTTATCATTAAGCTATCAGTCGGGCAGAATTACAACTTAGACTCTTTATGTATTTAAGTTATTGTTGCTGACAAGATTTACTTCGTGATTATTTCTTCAATTTCAAATTTTAGGTAAATTTTACTTATTTTATTATTAATAATTTAAGAAGAATCAAGTTAACTTGTTATTGTGCACTTTTATTATTCAATTAAATTTAATTCAATGAAAAATTTGAAACTCAAAAGTATTTCAAATTTTTTAGAAAAATATGAAAAAGTTCTTCCGTGCAAATATCAATTAATAAATAATTTAATTACACAGTTCAACTCACTTTACTGATGAAAGGCCAAATTCCTGTCATGCAAACCGCAAGACCCAAAGATTGAAGAAAAAGTGTGAAATAAATTATGTACAATGATTTATATCTTTCCTTTTCCTCTGCTGATGTTTCAAGTGGCTTAATTGTGCCATTTCC
Organism: Polypedilum pembai; assembly: GCA_014622435.1. Lineage (NCBI taxonomy): Eukaryota > Metazoa > Arthropoda > Insecta > Diptera > Chironomidae > Polypedilum > Polypedilum pembai. Next base: position 64,422 of record JACWBX010002725.1, on the reverse strand, counting down.
ATTAGCAATAGATTCTTTCTTTTTGATATCACTAGAATTTTCCATTTTCAATTGCTATTGTATGAGCACTAACTTATCGATAGCACAGATCGACTCTTACTGCAAATAGAAACATTATATTTCACATCTTTTATCTTTTTTTAAATTAAATTGAATTTTATTCAATTAAATCATCTTCGGATGACCAAGACAACAATCACAATCACACAATCATGTCAAACGATCATCGGAATGTGAGAAATTGGTAAGGTTAAACGTCATACGATTCTTTACACTCACACGACACAGAGAACAAGAAAGAGAGAGAAAAAACTTCAATTCATAATTTTTCGATGCTTCTTTACAATGCGTATATGTGAAGATACATACGCGAGTATTCAATCTTTTGCAATCATTCTTCTTCTCTCTTTTTCTTGTTCTCATTCCTGTCAATGGACTCACATGATGTATGTAATTTTATTCTTCTTCAATTTCTCTTTCTGTCTGGACGAAAATTAAATTCTCACTCATTCCCGAACTGAACTTTCTTTCTCTTTGCTTGTTCGAAAAAAAAAACCACTATACAAGATCACGATTGAAATTTTTCTTCTCTTTTCTCTCACAGCTTCACAAATAAATAATATTTTAAAATGCCTTTGACGTAATGAAGTTAAGTGGCAATTAACAATTAAACTTCACTTTTAACTCGCGTGTTTTATGCTTTTGTCACATGCAACTCTACATGCTTCTGTTTGCATATACAATAAATAAAAAATGTGCTATCAAAGTCACTTTTTACTACTTGTTTGTTCGCTCTCGAAAAGTTCGAGTAGCATTCTCACATAATGTTGTGAGTAGCCGCTCGTACGAAATGAAAATAACAAAAAAAAAAATTCGTATAATATGAATATAAACCTACTATTAATAAACATACTAGTCAGTTGTATTTTTCCTTCACTCACCTCTTCTTTATTTTCGTGAGAGAGTTATACACATATTTTTTCATCAATGTGTTGTAAGCATACACACATACATGAAGTTTACTACTAATTGGGTAAATCATGAAAAAAATTGTTTTTTCGATCAGCGTCGATAATTTGATTTTTCGATATTTTTTGTATTGACGCTAATTTAATCAGACTGCATCAATGTTGATGTTGATAAGAGGTTTGATAGATTTAATCAAATTAAGACACTTTAATTTTTAATTTGTGAAAAAGTAAATTATTTATTGAAAGAAATTAGCTAAAATATTCTCGGTATCTTTTATTAAAAGTTTTTTTAAGTGTTAACTTACATTTCTTAATTTTTTGAAGATTGATAAAATTCTAGGGTTCGGTATTATGTAGATAAGCAGAAGAACTGTGTGCAAATTTTCTTGTTCTTATTCATTTTTATATGGGAAAATCAAAAAGAAAAAGAAAATTATTCTTCTTATCTGCATAATGCCAAACCCTATAAAATTCACTAAAATAACCAGAAACAGAATATTATAAACGAACAGATAGTTTCTCAATTCTTAATCAAAGCCCGAAGTCGACTAGAAATTTGTATATAAATAGACTAAATTTAGTCGACTTAGGATTCTGTTCTTAACAATTTATAAGTTTTTAAAGAAACTTAAATTTCTTTTAAACAATAGCTAAAGCGCCATTTGAATGGAGTATCTACACCTTAGTTTGACAGCAGAGATTATTTTATTCAATGAATTATTTATTTAATCTTTTACGTATATGTACGTTCATCTATATTGAATAATTTCCATCTAACTAAAATATTTATACAACTATTCCTTTTTGCATAAATAAGAGAGAATTTTTTTGTATTATTAGATTACACTCAAGAGTAATATTTAAAATATCTAAGAAATTTTCTCTTTTTAGTATATTTTGTGGCTTATTATTGACGCTGAGAGATATTGATAGACACAATTAATCACAACGGTACCATCAAAAAGTCCTTCGGCTTTCACTGTACTTCTGATTTCTCGCAGAAGAGCTTTTTGACATTCAATTTCACTAGACGAATATAAAAACTTTCTCTCTCATTTCTTGGCGAGCTATGAGATGAAGAAAAACAGTCACGCATTTAAGAGATCACTTTTTTTATTTTCCCATTTTGTCCGCATCAGAGAACGATAGAAAGATTTATTGTGCTTATGTGATTTTCAATTCTTGTGACTCTGATTGATTTTATTTGACTTTCATTCAAGTTCAACATTATATTCGATTAAATATAAGAACGTGAAATGAAAATGAAAAAATTTAAGTGCATTGTAGCTTTCAATGTATCGGCGAATTAATTTGAAACTCTAAACTATACATAGACTTAATCTAATTCTTTTGTGCTGAGCACTAAAGTTCTCAAATTCAAAAGCTCAATAGTGAAACACTCAAAACATAAAATTAAAACACAGTATTGAGCATTGAAAAATTCAAACACTAAGTGCTGGGCATTGAAGCATTCAACACTTAATGTTGAGCACAAAATATTCAAAAATTTAGTATAGAGCTACAAATTATAAACAATTAGTCAGTCAGTTTAAACATCAGTCAATTACATATATTGAATCAATATAATCTGAATTGAAATAAAAGAGTTTATTAAGACGAAAAAAAATTATTTTATTTGTATTTTTAAAATATATAAATATTCTCCTGTATTTATTCCACTTAAAGCTGTTTCAAATTCTCTTTTCGAGTTGCAAGTAGAGTATTTTTTCACGCTAAAAAAAAAATTGAAAAACATAAGTGTTCTTATCTTACATTTCAGAGGTCGTATTAAAAAATACTGTGTGAAAAAATACCTAAACACAAAAATCATACCAAAACGATGTCATAAATTCAGGTATGAATAATTATTAAATCGAGAAATTTTCCTGAGATTCATGAATGAAAAAACAACAACAACATGTTACTACACTCACTACAGCAAGCGAAAAAGGAAAGAAGAAATTTATGTTTGCTAATAAACATTCAGCAGTGTCGTAAATTATTTTATTGTGTGTGACATAATTTTTTCTCCTGCTATGTGCGATACTGCAAGTTTATTTCTTCTTCTTTTCATTGATGGAAAATTGAACCAAAATCACCATGATAGTTACTATTGAATTTATCATCTAGAAAGAGAAAAACTTTAAGACACAAACAAATAAAAGCAGAATAGATATTAATAAATTCAGTTTAATAGACTTTTTTTAGTGTCACTTCCTTGTGAGATTTGGTTGCATAGCTTTGAGGATGATATAGTAAAAGATAGAAGTGACTCAGCAATAAATCAACAATAAAATTTACTCAATTTACGTTACACACACGTGTACTTACGGACGATAAGAGCTTGCAATCGACTAAAAAGAAATCGTTAGCAGAATTTTCGATGCGTTCATGATATGTTTGCATTAGGAAATCTTTGAGCATAATGTTATACTCGCTCGTTGTATTGGTATAAAGTTCGATAACTTGATTAACGCTTTCTTTTCCTTTTCGACCAGCATCGAATGATGAATAAATCAAGCAACTTAAAGCAATAATGGATGGAATTAGTTCCAATATGCAGTCAAGTGTATTGAAACGTTCTTCGAGATGAAGAAAAGTTAAAAAGAACCAATAGAGATTCGATGTAAGATCTATAAATGTAAATGCGATCATTGCCAGTAATGACCATCCGAAGCAATTTTCTAAAATCTTTGTCGTCTCATAAAGCAAGCCATGCACTCTCTTGAATATTAATATATCGTTCGTATCATCAATCTTTTTGATTGGATTATGTTTGCGATTAAATTTATCCAGAACAAAAACTATTTTCCATTGTGTATGATTACGAACTACTACTTTATGAATTGCACATTGAAATGCTATGATGTGCTCTTTGAACACATCAACTCTCGTGGCATTCTGAATGTAGCGAAGATTAATGAACATCTTGAGACAATAATTGTGAGCCGTAAAAAGGAAAATGGAATTATTCGCCCTCATAGCGTAGTGCATATTGACAATGGAGCATGATAGATTGCTTACAAAGATTAGCAGGACTTTTGTAAGATTTGAGCGTCTGATAGCATCATGATTTACTTTCACATCATGATTCTTAGCTAAGAGCTCATCAACTTGCTGTATTTTTGTATACCAAGCAATGTCACGCTTAGCAATGAACTGAACGTGAACAAGAATGACAAGATGCGTTGTGAGCATCAAAAGATAATTGCCAATTTCAATCACCTCTGACATATGCGAGAAAGTTCTATTAAAAATATGCGTTGATGGTGATATAATGAGATAAATAAAAACTCCAGTGCTCGCACTCATCCAAAAAAGATTGATGATTCTTAACAATTTAATTTCGTTAACATTGTCGTCTATTAAAGTCAAACCGAGAAAGCGGAAAAGAAACATTTTTCAATCTTGAACTTGCTACAATGAATGACTGAATAAAACTACATATTGTCTGTTTCCCACATATGAAGAGAAAGAGAGAGATAATTGCATAACAAATAAAATAAAATTATATTTATATTTGTGTGTGTTTATTACCTTCATCACTCAAGCTCAATTATCTATTAAACGATAAAATGTTGGCTGCTATCAAGTGAGATAAGCCTATTAATGGACAAACATATACACATAAACCGAGCAAGCCCATTAATCCATTCTTCAAATAGTCTAAGAAACTTAATGACGCAAAAATTAATTAAAAACCTAAAACAATAGACAAGAAAAAAGTTTGCTGTTGTTTCACGGTTTCTATTTTTTTCGCAACATCATATCCTACAAACATCCTTTTTATTCGCTTCTGCTGCTGTATCTATTGTAGAACTCGGCTAAAAGCTTTAATTATGATAATCGCTAAATAGATGGCTTTTTGAAAAAAAAAACCTCGAACGACTCGATGAATTGAGATTTTTTGGTCTAGATAAATAAGTAAATAAAGCAAGGCAATGATACTTTAACTAATTTAAAATTTATTAGCAAAATATGAAATTATGAATGTATCACAATTATATATTCTTAGTGACATTTCCTTAAATTAAAGTCAATCGTGAATATAAAAATCTTCATTTTCTTTCAAAAGACTAAACAATAATAATATATTAGATCGAAATTTGCAAAGACAGCGAAGATATTTTCTTATTACACATGAGGATTAGTGTGTGCATTTCAAGCTGATCTATAATATTGATTGGCAATAAAGAAATTTCAAGAGCGAGAGAAAAAAAGCATTTCCCGTTTAATATCATTTAAAGTAAGTTGATAAAACACATGAAAAAGCATAATAAGACTAATTTGAAGAACAAACATTTCTATGTAGCAACATTTACGACAATGTCTTCTTCATTTTCATCTTTTTCCCTCCAAAAATGTTTTTCTCTCTTTCCTTCTCTCTTACAGCATCATTATAAATTGAGAGAAAAGAGAAAGAGAGGAAAAATCAGATGATTACAGAGTGATTTTCAATTTTCCTCATTGTGTAGTTATTTTTAATGTTTTCAATACTTAAAGTCCTTTGATAATGTGTTAAATTAGTTAGAGTGGTTGTTAAAATTTAGTCCTAAGTGATCCTAATGAAAGTTAAAAGCATTTTTCAGTTTAAATATAAAAAATCTCGTGAAATAAATTTAATCATAACAAAGACAAGGATATTGAGAGAAAATGTTGTTTTAATGTTTTCACAGATGTGAGAGAAAATGCAACATTCAGCGATGTTTCAATGTGCGAAGAAGTTTTTGAGACTTTTTTTGTGATTTCAAACTTTTCACATACACTTCAGTTATGAATCGACTTTGCTCGACGTCAATTCGTTTTTATTTTTCAGTTACGCGCGGACTATTCGGTTGATAAGTGAAATAGAAACAACTCTCTCTCTAGTGTCATCATCTACGCTGGTCGTTGGAGTGCAATTATAAAGTTTTCAATTTAACAAAATAAAAAATATTAAAGTTACGAGTGTTTCTAAATTTCTCTGTAAGTTTATTACTGATAATAAAATATAATGAGACAAGATTATGTATTGTGTAACTCACTCACTCACGAGATGTTCTGAATTATTGCAGTTACGTGCATAAAAAAGATTTTCCATTGAAATTTATGAATAAATGAAAATTGATGAATTCTTCTCACGTGAATGAATATAGAGGAAATAATAGAAAGAGAAATCTGTGATTAAAGGAAAACAAGACATATATTGAAAAGAATATTGCAATGCATCACTTGTAAAATGCAATGAAATGGAAACTACACTTCATGTTCCTGACAACCTTCTCTGTGGCTATTAAGTTTCCTTCGAGCAAGTTTTCTGCTTGCTGCGTTGCATAAGCGTGTAATATAATGAAGCACAAATTAAACGAGTGAACAAACACAGTGTAAATTATAAAAATTCATTTGAAAAATAATTGAAGAAGTTTTTTACGCACAATTTAGATTGACTTAGTTCAGGCAAGCACACTTTTTACTTTAATGTAATATTTTTCATTTCTTGTTAACTGTTATAACGTACTTTTTTATTTTAAATTTGATTTTCGACTAAATTCAAGATTTCTTTGTTTACATTTAGAAAAATTTAATCAGCAAAAACTTTAAAGTGAATAATCTAGATTAGTGTCATTGCCTTGAATTTCACTTGTATTTCACGCGTTTTAAAATAACTACATAACTCGAGATTAAATTGTTTCATAGTTTCAATCGTTTTTGTTAAATTAATACAAACGAGGTGTTTTCAATTTAAAACTATTTGTCATACACAAAATGCATGAAAAATGATAAGCGAATTATTTGTCTACCTTTCGGCTAGAAGCTTTTCTTGCTTCATCGATTAGTTAATTATATTTTATTGTTTTCTGATAAAACGGCGCTTTAATAAATTTGTTATTAATAAATTGATAAGAATATTGATAATGCAACTTGTTACAATTTAAGTGTTCATTGAGTGTTTTAACAAATCTAATATTTATTTACAAAAAAAATTCCATACAAAGAACTTACGTAGAAATGACATTGAATCAAAACTCGTTTGGTTATTTACATAAAATAATGACGTTCATATATTAACAGTCGCTGCAGATTGCTATGTGATGTGTAAATGAATATTTCAATAAAAATGCTATGAATAATAGGTTTATTTTGAATAATTAAAAATGAGAGGAAACTGAGTGTAATGAAGCAAAAAATCACTGAGAGCAAAAGGTTTGACCCAAATTTTGCGTGTGCTCTAACATAAAGTGTCCTTTGTGCATATGAAAGAGGTAGTGAGTGAGCTGAGACTTGAATTCACTTTCAGATATGAATACATAATTAGTTTTTAACTCATGGGTCAAAATGATTAATGCTAGTAAAGAGAAAAATTTATAGAGGAAAAAATCCTTTTCTTTCACATGTGTGCGTTTTACCTATAATAAAATTGATATTGAATGAGAACCTTTTTGTGACACATTTTCCTCTCTTTTTCTTCCTTTCGTCTTGTAGAAATTCTTTCTCGGATTAGACCGATAGTCCATCACAAAAACAACAACAGTTTTCTTTTACTACCTAGTTTTACTCACTTTGTGACATAAAAATCATTCATGTATGGAATAAAAGACAGACATTTCGCAGCATGAAGTGCGAAGGATAAATAATGACAATAAACTTTACCAACAACATATTTTTTTAACAAACACAAAAGCGTAAAAAGGCAAACTCGATTTTCTTCCTTCTTCTTTGTCTCAAGTCATCCTCCATCTTCTTTACCTATCTATTTTTTGATACAATAATAAAACAAAAGGAAGAGTGAGAAGAGAAAAAGAATATAAAATTCGCCCTTGATTTCATGTGAAAAGGAATTTTACCGCACGGAAATAATGCAGGAAACTGAAAGCATGGATCTTAAACATTCCGATAGCGTCGCGGACTCGTTCATACCTAATAGCAAATCATCAGATCTCATAAAGCCCTCGAAATCGGGAAATTTAGATAATCAACCAGCGTCAGGTAAGTGAAAAAAGAATAGAAAGGAAGCAAGTCGAAGCAGATGTGAAAAAGAAAAAAGTTTCTTGAGCGTAAATATTTGTCAAGCTTTTATTTCGCATTCGAAAAATGTCGTTGATAGATTTGCGTTAGTGAAATGTGAAAAATATGGATTAAAGTGTGAGAGATAAGAAAAAATTTCTTTCTTTTGATAACCTGACATCAAAAGAAACTTTAAAAAGCTCGTAAGAAGAGAATATTGAATGAACATACAGCCATATGGTAAATTCTACTTCTTTTCTTAATATTAAATGTAAGAACTGTGTGAATATTCTCGAAAATAATTGCAATATTCTTTGTTCCTTCATTCTGCTTCAGGCTTCGCTTTTTTTAACTGAAAATTGAATTTTTTCTTTTCTCTAACAAATATTTCAATTTCATTTCTTTCTTTTTCATCATGACATTCTTAACACCAGGTGAATTCAAAGTCTACACTCGGCGATGGATTGTACTTGCAATATTTGTGTTCTATTCAGCTTCAAATGCAATGCAATGGATTCAATTTTCAATAATTGCAAACATTGTTCAAAAGTATGTATTTTTATATTTTCTAAATCGATAATAATTTAGTTTACGAAGCCCACAATTGATTTTCCACAAAACTATCGTATATTGAATAAAAAAACAAATTTCATTCTTGAGTGGCGGCATTGAAAATTGTTTTTATTTAGATTTTTTCGCTCTCTTTTTTCTCCATTAAAAGTGCCTTAAAAGCATTTTTTCTTATGTTGGATGAGTAAAAAGGACTTGCGATGAATAAACAATTTTTCATTTTTGCTCTCTTCTTCGCTCTCTCATCTGCATTCGAAATTGCTTTTATTTTCATTCATGCGAATGGTGTATTAAATTGAGGTTTTTTACGATTGGCCAACAACTTTCTCTTTTTTCGAAAAAAGTAAAAGAAAAACATAATGTTTTCTTGATATAGTCAAACATCACTCACATTTGTTTATGTAAAAGTCTAGTCCTGGCTAACAAAAATAAAATAAACTTATTCGAGATTGAGGGAGAAAGAGGGAGATCTAGAACATTTAGAATTTATTTCTCTAGTGATTGAGATAGATTGATATATTTTTGGACATTTCTAGATCAATTTTATTGATTAAAAGAAAAAAATTTGACCATAAATTTAAATTTTAAATTTACCAACTTTTTAAATTTCAAAATTATTTGAAAGTAAATTTTTCATTTCTTCCATACCCGAATAGCCAAAAATACGCTGTGCTTTACGTTTAAATCCCCATAGCACGCCACAGCGAGTAAACAAAAAAACATATTGAATATTTCAATGACTTTAAGCTCAATCAAGAAGTCTCAATTTTAAATGTAAAACATTTAAGTCTAAATGTTATTTTTTGACATTTGTCATACTAAAATGATAAGAAAACTTCTCAACTTTCTATTAAACTAACATACAAGCAATATGACCAGTTTGCGATATTTCATTGAGATGTCAATAAAGAAAATTGCCTTCTTTGGGGTCAAAATATCAATAAATCTTGAATGTTTTATTTCACAACTCCCTTTTTGTCCTTTTTTCACATTCGATACTCGATGCACACATATCACATAGTTTACTCTTTCTCTTATTCACTATCTAGGTATTATAATATCTCTTCTTCATGGGTCGATTGGACATCAATGATTTACATGATTCTTTACATACCACTTGTGTTCCCAGGCAGTTGGATCTTAGATAAATTGGTAAGTAAAACATCAACCATTAATTTTTCATTTTGAGACTAGAAGAAAATTAAAATACGATTAAATTAATTTATTTTAAATGAATTATAACATCAGATAAATTGCTAACGAAGCCGCTTTCAGTTCTTCTTTTTTTGCAAATGTGATTAAAATAGATTGAGATTAAGATGCGAGCGGATAGAGAGCGAAATACATGCATAAATAATGTAATTACTAATGAATAGGGAAAACGCTTGTATTATCAAGTTCATTCTCGACATTCTTTATCCGGTCTCATGCGATCGTTCTCAGTCTTATTTTAAAAAGAGGCAAACCGCAAAGAAGAATTTCTTAAATGAAATTTTTTTTTCAACAAATCAAGAGAAGAGAAAAAGAAAATCTTTTGTATAATATTTTAAATATTTCACCCTTGCGCGTGAAAAAAGGCAAACTTTTTTTTCTCGAGGATATTCTCTTATCGTTACAAGAGTTTAATAGCTTTTTTCCTTCTTCATTTATTTGTTTATTTAATTTATTTGGCATTAAAATTATATTCTGTAGCAAAATTCGATAAAATCTGTTTAGAAATTCTTTTATATAGTAAGATCGTTATAACCAGAAAAGGGAATGGTTTATTGCTTTTAAAGGCTTTTTTATATGCGCTTGAAAATGCTAAAATACTTTTCAAATTTAAATTAAATCGTAAAGCGTATAAAAAAAGCGAGAATTCTTTCGTCTTTGTCATACTTACAAAATAATGCTCTCAAGATTTATTTATAAACACAATGACATGTTTTAAAGCAACTTTACTAAGTACTGAGTAATATTTTTATGCATGCACATCAAGGCAAAGACATTGGAGATTCTTTAAAAATACTGAAATTAATTTATAATTCGAAAAATGCAAATATTAGCAAAAAACGGCTAATTTACGCAATTTAATGCTCTTTCTAGCTGCTTTTTATAAACTTTTTATTACACAAAATATCTTCATCTTATAGAAAGTTATTTTTATGATTTCAAGCAGAATTAGCACTTCATTAGTAACTTTTTCTCGTGCAATGGTCAGTGAAAATTTTCTTTTATGACAGTTAATGATAATTGTCAAGTACTTTTTTTATTCTCCTTAACTCGAGTTATGCATAAAATAGCAGATTTATTTTCGGTCCAGCTGCAAAATTAATGAGGTAAAAATATTTTTACCCTCATCTTTCTCTCTTCACGCGCAGATATTCACATTCATAAACTCACATTTTATTTTATCACTTTACTCACGCGCTTGCAGCTTCCTCAATTTATTCTCTTATTTCTAACAAATTTGTAAATTGTTATCAATTTTCATTTCACAACACAAATAGATTTGCGCCACATTATGGAATGATAAATTGAGCTGGTGCTTCGCTTTGAGTATGAACAAGAGTTGTACAAGTCAGTGTTTACAGCTATCGTTTGCAACTTTTTTTTTCTGTTCGCTCTTTCTTTCTACACTAATAAAATAATGTCAATTTATCATAACTGCCCAAAAGCATCAACGAAAGTGTGCGAGAGAAGAAAACAAATGAATTTTTCTACTCCTTTAAGATAATGTTGTTGATGATGGTGGTATGCCTAATTCCTTTAATATTTATGAGTGACAATTTTTTACCTCACACTCTTTCAATTTATTAAACGAGCATGGAAGACAGAGAATTGTGTGTCGCATAAAATAAACTTATCAAATTATTTTATAACATTGTGCCTCGCCAATTTACATAGTGTCACTATAAAATTTAATATAAAATACACATTTTCAGAGTGAATGAATGAAAAGCAAACTGTGACAATTTACTACACATGGAGAAGCGCGCACTGAACGCGAAATGAATATTTACTTGTGTTTTTATGAATGAAAATAAAAGATTCTTGAGTATTGTAAACTTTTTGCAAATAATGATTTATTTTAACTGCAAATATTTTATTTAGATTTTTCTAGTTATAAATATTTTATCATATGATAATATTTCTTTGAATTTCTAGTGGGTAAATTTCTTTTTCCAATTTCAATTCATTGCCAAATTTTCAAAAATTTAAAAGCCAAAATATTCTTTGAAAACATTTCTATAGCGTGAAACATTTGTATAATAAAATCACAACTTTAATGAAATTTTTTCTTCTTTACGCAATGTTCTAATAAGTACAAGAAATAATTTTATAAAAGTCTTCTATTATGTCGTACATTTTCTGATGAGAGCAAAGTGCGGTTTGTAGCAAGAAAAGGGTTTCCTTGTAGCACAAGCCACATAGTTTGGAATCTATTTAATTCTGTCTAAAAGAATCTAACATTACCATTTTTACGAGAAATTGACTTTTATGATAATTTTTTTCTTGCTCTTAGGGCTTAAGAATGGCAGCAATATTCGGTTGTTTGGGCACTTGTCTTGGAGCATGGATAAAAGTCCTGGGAGTTCATCCGAATTTATTTTATGTGGCATTCATCGGTCAATCGATAGTGGCAGCATCTCAAGTATTTATTTTATCTTTGCCAGCTAAATTGGCTGCTGTTTGGTTTGGTCCTAATCAAGTTAGTTCAGCATGCAGTATTGGAGTGTTTGGAAATCAGGTGAGTGTCAAAACAATCCGTTTTCATTTAGACAAAGCAAAAGAAAAACTTTTTTCCTTTTTGGTTTTTATTAACCATAAAAAAGTGCTGTGAAAAAAAGTTTACTCTTTGGTATTTTTGTAAGCGAGAGAAAAATGTGTTTTATATCACAATGACAAGGGTTAGTTAGTTTAATTTGATAACTTTTAACATTTTTCTAAATTAAGAAGCAAAGAATTTGACGGGTTTACTAATAATTTCAATTTTTGAAAATTTGTGGTAAAATATTTTGAACTGTTCTAAACCAATTCATTTGGAATTGCACACACAAACTATTGAGCATTGAAACTCACAAATATTAAATGATGAGCGTTGAAATACTCAGAGACAGTGCAGAATATTGAAACACTCAAATAGTTAGTGCTGAGCATTGAAGCACTCAAACTTTTAGCGCTAAACACTAAAACACTCAAATATATATGTGTTAATAATCTAAACATTTGAAATAAATTCTTTTGGCTTCAGACATCATTAAGTTATATATATGTTGATAATATATCAAAGTTCCTTCACCTTGATAAGGATACACAAAAAAGAAAAGCTTTTTTTCTCTTTGAAAGCTGCTCCATTATTATACTGTGATCTGTGATATTACTAGCAATTAATCTTTCCATTTTGGTTCAGATTCGTTGTCACACAACGGGGGTAGAAATAGAAAGAGGCGTAAAAGACCTTCTAATTAACTCAAACTGTCAATTTTATTCTACCATAATCTCGACTCTTACAGCTTACACTTGAGATAGGAAAAAAATTGAAAATTCGACATGCTGTAAAATGAGAAGTACGCGATGCTCGCATCAACAAACAAATTATTATAAATAGCGCTCGTTTTTCTCTTTTCCGTATAAAAGCACGCTAAATCGTATCATAAAAAATTAAGAACATCGAAAAACGTGATTGGAATTTTTCTCATCCTTGTGTGTTACGACATTTTTTTATTTTTATTGTTGCTATTGTCGGTCCTCTTGATATTAAGTATCATATCAAAAAAGAAACGTGATGGAAAAAATGATAATAATCGGAAGGAGAAAAAAAATTCATTTTATTCTATTATTCTCATAAGCAAGCATCGAATTTTGTTTGCTTCCTTTTGGGGTAGGTTCAGTTTTTAGTGTGTGTGACATAAGAGCAATATTGGATATTCTATTTTTGGCTAATTTTATTCTCTCGACCAAATCGAGTGGTAAATTAACTAATAACTGAAATGAGAAATGCGTAGACTAATTTTGTCTAATGAATGCAAATGGCAAAAAGTGAATATATAGTGGAATTTATTGCTGTTCATTAACCACACGATTGCATATTCGTTTTATGCAAAATAATCAAAAAATCTCAGAATATATACGATCTAATAAAAGAAGAAGGAAAAGTAGTTTATCATGAACAGAAAATTTCTCATTTGCATGACCGCATATATTCAGAGAAAGATCTTTTTTCCCTTGGTTTACTCTACATGTTCAAGGCAAAGACACAATGATTATTTTTAAGAATTTTTTTGTGTTAGAAATCAGATAGAAACTTCTGCTTTTCTTATGAAATTCCTTGTATCATTAGGTTTCAGCTATATTCAATTAATTAAGTAATCATTGTTATTTTTAGCAAAAGAAATATTCAATTGAAGAAATTTTCAAACGTAAACAAATGAATCAAAACAAAAACATTTGAAATTTGAGCTTTTCAAAAATGTTAAAAATTCATTATTTCTAGACGAAAAGAGACATGAATGAATCAACTAAAGCAGAACCATACAAAACTTTTTATTTCTCATAAAAGTTGCTTATAATCGAAGTGTCTTCATTTTGTTCTTACCGCATATATCGATAAATTACAAAATATTTGCAGTGATAGCATTTCATACCAAAAATTGTTTCAGTTAAATGAATTTTCTCTCGCATTGCTGATTTTAAAATAAAAAAAAAGATATTTTAGGATTTTGCTTGTGGTTGCACTTTTCTTTTCCTAAAATTTACTACTGAATAAAAAGCTCGTTAATCTACCTGTAAAACTTGTTTCAATTAATTCTTTCTAACCATATGGTCTTGGAAAGAATCTCAAAAACAATTTGTTTTGCATAATTACCTACGATTATTTTATTTTATGTGTGTTCAAAATGTAAGAAAAAGAAGAGAAAATTAAAATTTCAACAAAATGTGTAGAAATGATTAATAATTGTGATTTGTACATGTAATTCTCTTATTATAATTCACTCCACATAATTAATGACTTCTTCTTTCGCTTTTCATTACAATTCGTAACATTTCCTTTCATATAAGAAAAAAAGATGGAAGCTGATAAGCAATTATCTTTTTGTCATTTCGACCGTGATAAAAATTTATGACAGCTTTGGATACTGCTTTTTTTCTGCTCAGGGTTTTCCTTTTGCAACTGAAAGCACACATTGGTGTGTGTAAAAATGTGTCTTTAACAGTGCGCGGATGATAAACTTAATGGCTGAGTCATAAAAGTTTCTTCATGCGAAGAATTTTTTTTGGCTAAATGAAAGATCAGAAATGATGAAAATTAACTTCCATCTTTTTCCTCCTCTATTCAATCATATAAGGAGGAAACATTTTTGAGGAGGAGAAGTTGATAGTTCATAAACTAGAGGGTATGACCGCTCATTACATCATCATTGAATTCAATGATGTTCATCTTGTGAATAGAGAGAAAATTATTTCTGACATAAAATTTATTTGGATTGAATATGAAAAGGAAAAATGTATTAAAAGATTTTTATGAGATTAAGAAGCTTTTTTAGCGCATTTTTATATAATTTTTAATATTTCATAAAATAACGAATTTTCAAAATTCAAATATTCTACAGCTAACTTCAACTTTTTGTTTACATTTTTAAAAGAAACTATTTTTGAAATTTTCAATGATTTAAAGCTCTTTAACTCAATATCTAATCAATGATTAGACAATAAAAATTTCAATTCGCCTCCAAATTTTCAAAATACCTCTAGAATAGAAATATTTAAACTCAAAATTTTCGCTTAAATGATAAAAAAACGCTTTTCTTTCATGATGAGATAAGAAATCTGCAGTAGTAGCAACACAACCATAAGTAATTTTTACGATTCAAGTCAATCAATCGAAAGTTGTGATTGAATTTGCTGCTGCCACTGATTGAGATGATAAAGCTAAAAATAATCAATTTCAGATAACGATAATTGTATCGTAGTATCGATTCTTTTACGATAATGTGCTCATTCATTCTCGCATTCTTAAGAAGAAGGCATAAAACAAAATTAACAAGCTCTTACTCCATTGAAATTTGAACTTGATGAGTAAGCCAGTAAGCGATAAATTTTTATATGGAGTACCGCAAGAGTTTGTTGTTTAATAGAATTTTGATACGTAAATATTGGAATGTAACAAGTGGAATATTTGCTTTGTCTCAAATTCTCCTTTAAAATCAAAACGCAAATCAATTTAATGCGTAAAATAATCACATTTTCAAATTTACGCATTTATGATTAAGAAGAAAACATACAAAACAGGATGAGAGAAGAAATCTCGGTAAATTATTATTTTTGCATTGTTTACAATATACTGTTGAGTTATTATGACATTATTTAATATTTTGAATGAGAGAAAATTGTCTTTACTTCAATAAATATATAATTATGTCACACATGTGTGATTCAATGATAACTGATAATAGACAATCAATTATTTCGCTCATTAAGCAGCTTAATGTGTACTCGAATGACAGAAATCTGAAATTTATGAACGACCATCAAAAAAATAATTAAATTATTGACTTTACGAAATGCTCCATTTATTTTTTCTCGCTGCAGTTTCTATCTCGAAAGTAAAGTTCAAACTTTTTCTCCTAGCTTATCATTGACAACGAGAGAGAATAAATTTATAATGAACTGACAGTTTTATGTTGAAAGAAAACTTAAAAAGACATTATGGCAAAAATTCTTGCATTAAAAATGCGCACACGTCGCTTCATTTTCTTTTTCGAGGTACTCTAATATAATTTAATTTATAATGAAGCACAAGAAAAACTTTTCAAACTTGCTATATAGCAGAAATTTATTTTTTGTAAAAATAATTGATGAAAATGTACAAATGAAATAGAAAAAAACATTTTTATTCAATTAAAAACATTAAATTTTAAAATATTCTGTGCTTTTTTCCTTTTTTTCCAATTAGCTTGGCATTGCTGTTGGATTTGTTTTACCACCGATTTTGGTAAAAAATCATGACGATTTGAATCTGATAGGACAAGATTTGCAATTCATGTTTTATTCAGTTGCTGGTTTCACCACACTTCTTGTCGTGCTCGTCGTTCTATGTAAGTGTCAATCTTAATATGACATCCATTAGATACATTTTTCATACGAATATTTACTCAATCTGAACGTGTGATTCATGATTGATGTTATAACTTTATTGTTCTTTCAGTTTTCCAACGTTCGCCTCCGACACCACCGTCACAAAGTGCAGCATTAGCTGAGCAACCTAAACCTAATCAATCATCACCATTCTTACATTCTATTAAAAATTTAATTTGCAACATAAATTATACTCTCTTGTTGATTTCATATGGCATGAATGGTAAGTATCAGACGAGAGAACAAAAGTGTGCGAGTGAAAGAATAAAAATCGGTTTGCAAACAAACAGTTGCGTCATATAATAAATTTAATTTCTTTCCTATTCATCAACCATATGTATCATAAAATAAAATATGTGTAAATGCGTGAATACTTAGTAAAAATCAAGGTATGGAAATTGAAAGAAAATTTTGTTTATGTTTGGAAATTTTGTTAAGAAAACTTACAAATTTTCAATTATTTTAATTCAGTTTAGCTGTATCTTCTTTAAAATTGCTTTATTACTTGTTTTTTTTCAATTATTAAGTATTTTTAAAATAATTTCAATTTTTGTTTTCAAATAATTTTCAATTTCCTTACCTTGCATTTATGCATGAAAAGCTTTTGCCTCTCTCACATTCAACCACTTTTTTGCCATTATTTATTACTGCACTGTATATGAAATTTATTTCCATTCACACAGTTGGAGTTTTTTACGCAATTTCAACGCTGTTGAATCAAATTGTACTATTTCATTATCCTGGCGCTGAGGAGGATGCTGGGCGCATTGGTCTATGTATTGTTGTTGCGGGAATGTTGGGAAGTGTATGCTGTGGAATAATATTGGATAAAACACATCGTTTCAAGTGAGTGTGCCATATTTGCGGCAGTTAATGATTTTTTAATGGTACAAAAATGTAATCCATAAAATTTTCGTTTCTTTTCCTTTTTGTTATTTCAATAGAGAGACTACTTTGGGTGTTTATATTCTCACAATGATTGGAATGTTTGTGTACACTTTCACGCTGAATACAGGCTATATTTTTGTTGTTTATATTACTTCTGCCTTGCTTGGATTTGCCATGACAGGTTACAGTCAACAATTTTTTTTTATTTTCAATAATTGATTACTTTTTCGTACATACAGGTTATTTACCAGTTGGATTTGAATTTGCAGCTGAGTTGACATATCCTGAACCAGAAGGAACAAGTTCAGGAATGTTAAATGCTGGTGCTCAAGTATTTGGAATACTTTTCACTATGCTTTACTCTGAATTACTTGAGAATTTTGGCGACATCACAGCAAATCTTGTCATGGCGGTCTTTTTAATCATCGGTACAATCATCACGGCATTCATCAAGTCTGATTTAAGGCGCCAAAATGCTCACATGCCGACAACACCAACAGCATAAATTTCGTAGAAAAAGAAATATGATGAAAGATGATGAGTCTCGGTCCATTATTTTATTTCAATATTTTGACGCAAAAGAATTTATGGAATTGCCAAAGTGTAATTAAGTTTCCATCATTCTAAGCATAACATAGCATACATGATACTTTTAAAAAGAGGGACGAGTATCCATTTTCTCTAAAATAAAGCTTTTAAATGCCAGCTGTAGAAAGTGAGACAAGGATGAAGAGATAAAACACAAAAAGGGATGAAGAAGAGAAAAATTTATGACTCTAAACTGCTTTCGTCAATCATAGCTTTGAGTCAAATATAGTAAGAATTTTCACATCATCTTTTCCCTTTACTAACACCCACTTCATAAATATCCTTCCTCTTCTTCTTTGTTTTCGCCTACTCACACGTTGAAAGTATTTAAATTGAAAAAGCCATGATGAGGCAAAAATATTCACATATATTCATACTTCATTTTTGTCAGTCTATGTGATTTGTTATCATGTTGAATATTTTTGTTATATTTTTGCATTTTTCTATGAATATAAAACAAGTTTATTGAATTTTTGCAAAATTGTAATTGATTTTTATCGATGCCAAAATTTAATGATGCAGCAAGGTTTGAGAACTTTTTGGATTTTGATGCTATTTGGAACGGTTTGAACAGAGTTGTTATTCATAGACATTTATGACTATGTTTTCGTCTATATAGACGATGGTCTATGCTTAGATCTATATAGACGATTGGATTAGACATCTAATTAATAACTGTTAATCTTTAAATGAATATGATGAAACAAAATTCAAGAAATTAATGTAGAATTGTAAACAAAAGAGCAGAGCCCGAAGTCGATTAAAAATTTGTACGTAAGTCGATTTAGCATATAAATATTTAGTCAACTTCGTACTCTGCAAAAGAGTTCTCAAACCTTGAAAATGAAGCTATGTAGCTTTTAAAAAACCTCTACTATTCTATTCCCAAAAAAAAATTTAAACTGGGTTGTGCCATTTCATTGAAACTGTTGTGATTATTTACTTTTCTAGTGTTCTCTTGATTTTCATTTTTTATTAAGTATAGTAGTTGACAATAAATATAAAGATTACAAGTAAAAATTAAGTAAAAGTAGCACACACTAAAGTTTGTTGATGGAAAAATACATAGCGCGTTGAAGTGAAAGGTTTGTTATTATGAAAGATATTTTTATTTTATGAGAAATGAGTATAAGTTTTAAAACAATGTTCTCCCAAAAGATATTTTTAGACAATATGATGACATAAACATACTCACAACATGTTAGAAAGAGAATATAACTTTAATTAGAAACATTATGGAAGCGAGAAAAAGGAGGAGAAAAGAAAACTTTTCAAAAGGATTCTCGCTTGCTCGCTTTCGCTCTTTACTTTGTTTCCTATCACATACATAGTAGCTATTTCACGACAATAAACAAATTAATTATTCAATGTTAATCATATGTGATTAATCACAAAACATTTTATTCATCTATCTTGACTAATAACAGTAACAGAAGCAAATGATTGATAAAGGAAGATTTTTGGAAATAAATTATACAGTGAAAAATATAGAGAGAATAAAGAAATGCACTTTTAGAGATCTTACTTAGATGCTATAAACGTTTTAGTGAAAGTTTCCATAATTGTACTGTTAAAACATCAATTATATGACAATATAATAGTAGAGATAATCAATAACGTTTAGATATGCACTTGTTGACGAAATGCAAATGTAGTTTGTAAGTTCTATCATTA
Source organism: Polypedilum pembai (assembly GCA_014622435.1). NCBI lineage: Eukaryota > Metazoa > Arthropoda > Insecta > Diptera > Chironomidae > Polypedilum > Polypedilum pembai. The sequence goes on along the minus strand of JACWBX010002725.1, from coordinate 44,629 downwards.
AATGTTGTTATTGAGAGTGAAATAAAAATATATATATTAAACTGATGTTCAAAATATTTATGGTGAAATGACAATAGATGATGATGATGATTGTACAATTATTTCATGATAAATTCCACTCTAATTTTATTATATGATGATAAATGAAAAAGTTTTAAAAATGAGTGATCTATTTATTTTTATTATTCATTTAAACGAATAAATGAAAGAGAGTTTGTAAAAATATATATTATATGATAAAAAGCCATACACCACACGTTATAGAAATAAAGGAAAATAGCTTGCACGAAAAATTTCATATTTCTTTTTTTGTTTGTTGACTTCTCAAAGAAAAACATGTTCTATGGTGAAATTCTAACTTATCACTACTACAGTGACAAAGTAAAATTCAACTTCACCATACTGTGTTTTGTGCATTTATTTTACGTCGTTGTTCTTACTTAAAAACAATTTTCTTTGTTTTGAAATTTTTTTTTTCAAAAAATTTCTTTTAATTTTTATTTTATCCATTAGTAAGTGTTAAAATGGAGACAGAACCTGCAACAGCAGAAGATTGGTAAGAAATTATATTAAATTATCTAATAAAAGCAGGAAAAAATCGATTTTTTAGCAAGACCTTGAAAATTTCTTTTTATCACTTTGTGCATGATTCATTCTATGTCCTATTAAATTTTTTATAGGGAATTAATAGCGAAAGAAACTTTACTACAATATTACAATCGAGGTGGATTCGGAAATGGCAATAATTTGCAACTTCTAGAAGGAAGTAATTTTGTCAATACAATTGGATATTCGCTTTCATTGCTTCCGAATGTTTCAATGCAAAATTGGACTGCTGATCATTATAGATTGGCTCGTGATGGATCTCTTTATTATTATGAAGGCAAAAATTTGGAAGCAATTGAGAAAATTGTGAATAAATTGCAAGAAGAATGCAATGGAAGCAGAGAAGTTTTTGTCACAATTTTGCCAATTTCTTTTTTCTATTCTGACACTCTTTTCACTTTGCCGTTGTATCGATTTAAACCGCGACATGATGAAAAAATTGAACATTTTATGGATCACACGGGAAGAGTTTATACAGATTTTGAGGATTGGAAAGCTAACAATACATTGCCAGCAGTTCAAGTTTTATATCCTAAAAATGGACAACTGTCAATGCATGAGGGAAAACTTGAGTGTGTTCTTGAGAATTCAGCCGAATGTTCTCGACCAGTTAAAACTTTAATGGCTTGTGATATTGCAAGTGGAACTTTGGGAATTTTAGCTGGTATAGGAGCAACTGTTTTAACTGGTGGTGCAAGTTTAATTTTGATGGGAACTGTAGCCGCTACAGCGACTTATGGGGCTGGTAGAACTGGGTTCAAAATTAGAGATCGTGTTAAACATAATGAAACTGTGAATCCTTTTAAAGATAGGGAGGCATTCTGGTTGTGGCTTGGTTTCGGGGCCGATTTAGTCACTTTTGGGACGTTATCAATAGCGAGTGCGAAATTATTAGGTAGTTTGTCACAAAGCACAGCTTTTATTGATATCAGTAGAAAATTTTCTGCTGCCACACGAGCTATGTCGATTTTTAGTAAAACTTTAAGGCCAATTTCTGACACGTCAAAAGCACTTTTAACAGGCTACGAATTATTTTCAAAATTACGTCATAAATCGACTAAAGCATCTTTAAAGCTACCAAAAGAAGCTTTGATTCAATTGAATGATGCAATTGATGAATTTTCTGAAGGAAATATGTTGATGATGGCTGTAACAGAGGGTTACTGGAGTAAATCAAAGATGAGTTACTGCTCACCAGAAGAGTTTGTAGACATGGTGCATGAAACAATTATTAGTCATATGACTGAAGTATGTACGAATAAAAAACTATTTGAAGAAGTTCAAATTCAATTACAAAATGATGCCGCTCTAATTCAAGTTTATAAGCATCTTGAAAGCAGTATTGATTTGGATCATTGTATTGAAGTAATTTGTGATGTATTCACTGCAAACGGTGATGAAATGGAAATTAAATTGATTGGAAATGCATGCGAGATCAAATTGAATAATTTTCATTTGAGTATTAAAGCTCTGGCAAAGTTATCGAAAGAGGAACGATGCAATGTTGTGAAACGTCTTCAAAACCTCACGCAAGAACAGGAAACTAAATTGTTGACAATTCAAGACTTCGCAAACAATAATAAAGATTTAGTAAGTATACTAAGCAGTTGTGATGACGATGCAATGGATATGATTGAGGTTTGGTATGATCTTTTTGTAATTTGCTATGATGAAAATTTTGTCACTATTGTGAATAATGATATTATCTCTATAAGACAATTTGAAATCTCTTTGAAAACTTTAAAATCATTTTCTCGTGAGGAACGTTTGAATATAATTTTTGAATTGAAAAAATTAACTGAAAGCCAAAGTAATAAGTTAAAAACTTTGATTGAAGAATCATCTGATCCTATTTCAATTTATAAAATGTTAGCTTTAGATGATGATGCAAAAATAAATTTGATTTTATCATTGAATGAAATGAATTAGACACCACAAACATGTAGTGATGTAGATGATTAAATCTTCAAAAGACTTCACAAAAAAGCAAATACATATCTTAAAACAGGAATAATTTCAATTTTCCTGTTGCCTTACAAGATTTTATGAAATGAAAAATTTTATTATGGTTTGACAAACACTCTCACAAAAGATTTGTAGTTATTAGAAAAAGTTACTAATGAAGAAGAAAAATAAATTATTTAGCTTAAAAAACTTTAACGGTTTTTATTTGTAATATTCTTTTTGCAGTATTGAATCAAAATAAAAGTTTGTTTACTTTTAAAGAATTAAAATTATTGCATTAAAACATTGATTATTCAAAGAAAATGTCTGAAAGTGAAGTTAAGAATGTAAATAGTGAAGATAATTTGAAAGAATTTGACTGGAATCAATTTAAATATGAAAGAATTTTGTCAAACAATGCAAGTCGAAAAGTAATCTTTATTCTTGGCTTATGCTTTGAAAAGCCGGCAATTGTGATTTTGGAAAAGAATTCTTTCACTGAAGAACAATTTACAAATGAAAAGGATGAGGAGAATTTCATTAAGAATTCTAAACTTGAAAAGATATTCAAGAATGATATTTACGAAAACAATTATTGTGTTGTTGATGCAAATTTAAACAGTAAGTCAATTAAAACTTTGTTTTTAACTTCATTTATTCCTTTAATCCTATTTAGAGATGAAAACAACAATAATTTTCCCTGCTACTCAAAAGCATATCGACAAGTACAGTGAGCAAGAATGTTTTACATTTCAAGAAACACCAGAGCTTTATCAAAAAATAACACTGCCACATATTACAAGCGAGCAATTTACAGTTGATTGGGTTTACAATGTTCTTGAGCATAAGAAAGAAAAGGATCGAATAATTGTTGAAGATTTGGATGCTGAAATTGGTTTCATGCTGCTGCCAGATTTAAAATGGGATGGAGTTACAAAAGAAACTTTATATGTGACTGCAATAGTCATGAATCGAAACATCAAATCAATTCGTGAACTTCGTGAAAAACATCTTCCTTTGCTTGAGAATGTTAAGACTAAAAGTTTGCAAGCAATCAAAGAAAAATATGGCTTGGATTCTACTCAAATTCGTGCGTATTTTCATTATCAACCTTCTTATTATCACCTGCATATTCATTTCAATTATTTGAAATATGACAGTCCAGGAATTTATTGCGATAAAGCTCATCTTTTAGACACTGTAATCAATAATATCAAATTGATGCCTAATTATTACGAGAAGGCAACACTTAACTTTGTCGTTCGTCAAAATGAGAAGCTTTATACACTTTTTAATGATGCAAATAAGAATTAAATACGAGCTTAGGTTGTCTTAAGGATAATTGAAATTTTATTAAGTTATGATTTAAAATACACAGTCATAAAATACGGGACAAATTTTTTTTGCTCTATTTTAGACAAGCTAAAATTTCTTAAGACATTCTTTTAGGCTATTAACAAAGCAAAAACTAATAATATTTTTGTAATCATCTTCTCCAATAATAATAAAAAAAATGCTAAATACAATATGGTAATTTCTCAAATGTCTTGAGTTGAAATTGCAGCAACATTGCATGATGTGTGTTTGTGTATTTCTATTTGCAAGAGAGTGTAGAAAAATATATCCATTCATTCGTACATATTTTAATGTTTTTTGCTTGTTTTTTAAAACAATTCAAAATTTCTCCTTTGTTTTTTGCTCTTTCTTGGACATTTAAAAGTGTGCTCTCTATATTATATATGAATGTGTGTATAATCAATAATGTATGATAGCATTTCACATTTACAATTGTTGAATCATTAATTTCGTTCATTGCCATTTAATAAAAGAAAAGTAATCTCTGCTGTGCTGATGATGATAACATTCTCCATGTTCTTTTGATAGACAAATATTGCAATATTGCCTATAAATACAAAGTTGTAAATGACTTAAATATACTAAATTATGATCAAAATATTTACCCTTATACAAATTAAAAATCCAAAAGTCATAATGAGCCACCACAACCAGTCATTACTAGATGTATGTGCAAAGTCTGTCGATTTCTTCACAATAAGAGTCCATTTAGCTAAACTTAATCCAAATCCAGAGAGTGCTGTAATATATAAAATTTATTTAGTTTATTGAATTTTCAAATTTTTTTAATATTTTCTTCAGACTGTTAAACTACTGATCCAGTAATTAAAAGCTACAAAGTAGATTCTATTTTTACCTCCATATCGACCAGCAATAGTTGTACTGAAGCATGTCAACATTAAAAATCCAATCCAATTGAAGAGAAAGCTTACAAAAAATGCAGTGACAAAGACAATATCAGTGCCTAGCAATGAATCGTCACTATTTATTTCTTCCCCTCCATTTTCAATTGCAATGAAGGTCGCCATATCATTTGGTGCTACACGCATTGAGCTATGAATTGGAGGTGGTGGCATTGTATTAATGGGAATTGGTTCATCATTGAGAATTTTTTCCATTTGCACTTCCTCATAGCTTGGTAACTTTGGCGAAATATTTTCATTTATTTGTGGTAACTGCAAGCCGGATGGTGACTGATTGTAATCAATCCGACTATATGGCGGTGGTGCTGAGCTATCAAGCTTTGGTGCAGGAAAATCATCATTATTGTTGTTATTATTTGACATCCTTAAGTTAATTAGTTTATTGTGTGAACTAAAAAGAAAGAAAGAAAGTAAAAAGAAAATTTTGTTGATAAGAAAAATTATTCAATCGTGACAAAATTTATAAATAAATAATCATGTCATAAATTGATAGCCTCTGTCGACATTATAACAAATATAAAATCATCAACTATCATGCACTATTTACAAATATAATTTCTAAATAAATTTCTGGTAGAGAAAATTTTTTAATACGCAGAAAAGAATACTTTTGCACAATTTTAGTTTTTCTTACCTTTTAAAAAGTGTTATAGACTAAATTTCACAATTTAGTAACATTGAATTTGACTTTATATCTTCAGATATGACCAAAAATTTGATTTTTATTTGAATTAAGAAAATTTTTATCACTTTTTTCACTTTTCTTTGAGTACATTCAGAAATATTGTGTAAATTGCATTTGTGTAATTTTTATTTTGGATACATATTTTCATACATTAAAGACATGGATAGTTAAATTTTTGTTACTTGTCACATGGTGAAATCGTTAGAACAAAAAATTCATTTAAGTTTTTAAAATTTCAAATTGAATAGAAATAATTAAATAAGTAAGTGTTAAAGAAGTTACAACTAAGAAATAATTCCAATTAAAAGAAAAGAAATTATTTTGAAGATGAGTATTTCGATGTTGTATTGTATTGAGACTTGCTTCCAACATTTTTCTCTCTCTGCAATCAAATTTGAAAGTAATCAAAACTTTACTGATGTCTTCCTTCACTTTTGCTGCTTCATTTGTAGCTAAATGACCAGCATAGGCAATTAATATCAAAATAAAATATTGAATTATTATCCACAAGCCATCTTGAATGAAACATTTCTCATATATTTCTCTTTCATGTAAATATGTGTAAATGTTGCTATAAAGTCCAAACATATTTGAAATAATAAAAATTATTGTTGTTGGAGTTAAATTGAAAGTTAATGAAGTGTTGATAATTTCAATTAAATTGCATAAATCATGAAAAAGCTTCTCAAAAGTTGAAATTTTTACTGCACAAATGTCAAATAATTTTTGATCTTTGATTTGGTGTAAAAATGTGTGCAATAGTTTGAATCTTTCTCTTACAGCGAGACTTGCATAAATAAATTCCATGCAATAAACAGTCAATACGAATAAAATGTATGCACAAGTGATGGCGACAATATGAAATGGTAAATTATGCACGTAAAGATAATAAAGTGGCACAATTATTGCTTCAGCAATCTCAATAATTATTACAAAGCTCAATGACAAAATTATTGCAATGTTTTGTTTTTTAAAATTGCACTTTATTCCATAAATTGAAAGCTGAAATAAAATTTTAAAAATTATTATTTGTTAATATCAAATTTCTTGGTCTTATTCAGAGTCCAAAAATATTTTGAAATTTATTTACAATTAACTAAAATTTAACCAAATTCAGTCGATTATTAGAGAAAACACTAATAGTTGATTAAAATAATTGAATTCTAGTTGGTTAAATCAGAGTTAAAAAGCAGCCATTTGGACTACCAGCTGCCAAATTTCCAAATTTCTTTAATTTAATTTTAGCTTTAAATTCAGTTCAAATCACTTCCATTACGTTCTTTACAGACGGCTCACTTAATACCCATTCGATTTGTACCAATTTCAATTCATTCCAAAAAATTTTCGAAAATTTATTTCACTAATTAAATTTTTGTTTACAAAAAACATTACTAATTATTGCGTAACGAATTGAAAATGATTTGTGGTGAAAAAGATTTAGTTGTGAAAAGATAAAAAAATTTCGGCTGCCTTTAAACTCTGGGTAATAATTAGTTGATCTTTAGTCAAAACCATTCAATTTAACAGTTTTTTAATTAAAAATTATTTGATTATTTGTGTTTTCTTCTTTAATCGATTAAATTTAGTAGACATTTCAGTTAACCACATAAAAATTTTGAACTCTAGTCTTACCTCTTCATCAAAGTCATGTAGAAGATTTAAAAACTTTGTAATTGAGTTGATTTTTGTCAATTGATAAATCTGCATAAAGATGATTACAAAAACTGTATAAATTGAAAACATCACCCAACCGAAAGCCATAATAACCGATTTAGAAGTCCACAAAGCATCATTTACGAAATTAAAATACAGAAGAATGCACATCAACAAAAAATTGCAAATTGTGAAGAAAATTCCACGATAGCAAACACTCAAATTATTTTTCACATATTTTATTGGTAAAAATCCCAAGAAATTGAGAAAATTTAAAAAAAATTTTGAACTCTCGAAAACGTTGTCCATCACGTTAGAAGAATTTTGATGAAATGATACTATTTAAATGTTAATGTCAACAAATAAGGACAAAATAAATAAAAAAAAGAATGAAACAATTTCATTTCGGTCCGTTATGTGGTGCCTCAAGAGAATCATTTCAAAGAAAAATACACTAACAAACATATTAATAATTATTAACATGAGCAATTAATTATCATTATTGGTTTTTTCAAGGGGTGCAAACTTCATCAAGAAAGTATCAAAAACATCAAATTTGATGGTTTTCATACAAATTTTTGATTTTCCCAGAATTTTCAATGATAACTCATAATTCCAAAATGATCAAAACAGATCAAGGATTAGAACCTTAGGATTAATGCCTACATCATGTCACTTATATGTATAAATTGCTGTCATATAACAAAAATAACTAATGCAATAAAGCTTGTTTTTTCTATGTTAACTATGATCGATTTTTGAAGTATCAAAAGTTCTCACCCCTTGGTTTTATGAATAGCTGAAAAACAATTATATTTTCTATAGCTTTTCTAAAGTGTTAACAATTTTCAAGTAATAAAATTAATGAAAATTTTTCTCTTCTATAAACATTCACATTTTTATTTAATTACTCAAGATTCAGTCAATGTTTTTTTGGTACTAAATATTTATCCATACATGAGTTTGTTTACGTATAAAATAATGAAAGTGTCTAAATAAGTCTTAAATATATATGAAATTCTTAAATCTAAACACAATATTAATGCAATTTTATTTTATTTTAGTACTTTTCAATTTCTTTTTGAACATATTTTTCACCATTTGTCATTTCATTGCTATTTTGAACATCACTAACCTTTGGTGGAATGTAATAGAACCATGAGAAGAAGAAAAAGAGAACTGAACAAACTTTTCCAGTCAAAGCCAGAAGCAGCATGTATTTTGCCATATTTTTGTTGTCATAAAGCAAACAAGAACCGCTTCCATTTGAATTACAATCATTTTGCTCCCATAATATGCAACTTTCGTCAATCAATCGACCAAAAATAATTGGTGCTGGTATAGTTCCTAAGACTCTTACAAAAATCCATTGTATTCCAAGTGCAAACGAACGAATTTTGTCATCAACGCATCTGTTGAAAAATTCACTCTTGAAAATGCCAATAAAAAAATTTCAAACTCACCTTAAAGTGGCAGAAAGTGCAGGCATTGTAGCAAGGAATGTGAAGAACATTACAAAGAAGCATAGAGTAACAAAAATGCCTAAGTATCCACACTTTGAATCACACATTTTGTTAACAGCATCATACGAACGAAATATTGAATTTTCATGATTTTGTTTTGTCGTCAAATTATGGTTGAGTATGAGATTATTAATGATGCAATTGCAATTTTGATATACTTTTGATCCATCGAGACTTTTTTCTTCTTGGCAGCCAGCAAAACATGGTGAAAAATAAAGAAGTCCATCAGCTCCACAAATCTATAGAAATTTATTTATAAAATTAACGACGTTTTAGAATTTAAATATTACGTTTTTAGAATTTAAATATTTTGTAGTTAAATTTATTGTTTTCAAATTTCAAAATTTTGTAAAAATTTGTAAATTTTCTTAAACTTACAGGTTCATAATTTGTTTTGCTGCATGCACATTGTTTATTACATTGACTTTCTAAATTATAAGCTGATCCTGGCAGTGTATATCTTTCGAATTTACCATCACTTGTTATCGCTTTGCTTTCAGCATATGCTGTCAGTTGATAGGAAGAAGTAATGCCAGCAAAACTCAAATTTGGACATGAAAGGAAGAAACATATTGTGAAGAGAGCAGCAAACATTGAAGCAATCATACACAACTTTATTGTTCCTGAACAACTGAGTTTGAGCTTTTTCACTAAATATCCACCCAAAAATGTTCCTCCACCACCTATTTCATTGTTTAAATAAAAATTAAAATTTAATGTTGTCAAGAATAGAAAGAAATATACCTGCTGGCACAGAAATTAATCCTAGCAAAAAATTAATGTGTAAATAAATTAATTTATGAAGTAAAAATGGAGTTTTAGCTTACCCATTAATAAAGCGGCAGAAACAGCTGTTACAGAATATTGATTTTCTATTTGTTTGGGTAAAAACACTGCAAAACCACTAATAATAAGTCCTTCACTTGCACCGGCCAAATTTAAAAACAAAAATGTTGGATTTTTAGTCAATGTCATCAGTGCTTTTGGGATTTCATGAAGTTTTGTGAATGCTTGCGTTTTTTGATTATCACCATTGTGAACTTCGGAAATTTTTTCGAGTTTCTCCGAGCCAGGTAGTGATTTAGGGAATGCAATCAATGGAATGGCAATTAATAAGCAGACAAAAGAGAAAATTAAAAATCCAAGCCACCAAGCACCAACCCAAACTTTACTTTCTGTTGTCATTCCAATTCTGAAATTTTTCGATGAATTTTATTATTTATAATTTTTACTGCTCTAATACTTACGTTTGAGGATCTATTGTGATAAAATCAGTGTATAATAGAAGCAATTGTCCGCCTACAACATAACCAACTGCTGGACCGACTATCGCCATAGTGTAAAATATTGCTATGGTAAAAAGATTTAAAAATTTTTAAATTATCTCACTGAATGACTAAATTGAATGATAAACTCTCTCTTGTTGATGCTGTTGTTGCTATGGAGTGACAAAAAAGTCAACAACATCAAGAGAGAGAAAGAAAAAGTTTAATGAATTTCATAATTTGTCACATCATCTCACCTAGATAAACACTCGACATTTTCCTTGAAACATTTTCATCAATGTATGTTACGCCTAAAGTGTTAAAATTATTTGTTAAATTAAGTACTTGAGTAAAGTCATATAATTATAAAAGGATGGACAGAGTGATGAAATTTAATAAAAAATATTGAAAATTGCTAAATTGTCCGTTTTATTATTTAATATTCTTACCTAACGTATAGAGTGGTGAAGCACCTGCAAAAATTCAATAATTTTTATTTTAAATGATCAATTTAATTTTAATTTAACGGTTAAATTTGAATTTTAACGAAGTTTTTAAGGAAAAAAATCAAGGGAATAATTTTAACGAAAGATGCGAAAATTGAAAGATTTGAATTGTAACGTTTAAATCGCTTATTAAAATATTCTATTATTTCTTGATAAAACGTAAACGAAAGCAATCAATTTTCAAAATTATGCACTATATAAAAATTCAATTTAATCTAAAATATCATCTTACCTAGACCGTGTAAAAGTTGTGCTAAGAAAAAGAACCAAACGTTCCAAGAAACATCTTCAATTTCACTTTTTGAATTTTCAAAGCATTCAAATGTTGTATCGTTGCCATTGCTACCGCATACATTATTATTTGGTATTTCAGCTCTATACGTTCCCACTAGGAAATGTGGCAGTGAAAACACGAAAAATCCTATTCCCATGATGATCATCCCAAAGCCGACCCATTTAAGTTTGAAAGCACCAGCTCGACCACCATAATATGAGACAGGAATGAGACAGAAGAAGCTCGCAATGTCATAACCTATTATGTGTTTGTCGCGTGAAATATAAAATATTTTGTAACACGTCATTTTTATTATCGATCAAATAAGAACAAACCCGCAGCTATAACTCCAGTTTGGCGCGATTGTAATCCAAAACGTCGTTCAATTGTTGATATAATCACATTGAGAAATCCATTGATAACCATGCCTAAAATTTATTATGTTTTAATGACAAAAAAGTGCGAAACATTGACTTTGAAAAAGGAAGAGAAAAACGTGACTGCGTAACCAAAATAAGGATTTTTTCATTAAGCTCATAAAGCATGTAAATCGCTTCATTAAATGGCAAACATTAACTTATCTCATTGAGTTGTTACTTTATAAAGTGCCCTTCGAACTAACCGAAATCAGTTTTATATTTATGCAAATCACATTGATTGTTTCATTCACAATAATTGCTTCAATAATCCTTTGGGAGAACATTTAAATAAAACACTCGTTCTGTGTGCATTATTTTTTTTTACTCTTTTTTTATTATCATCAGACATAGATATTAAATCAAGAGTTTTCATAAAGTTTCAAATTTATTTACTTACACGGAGAAAAAAGTTTTTTAACTAGCATAAAGTTGATGTCAATAAAGCATAGTTATGAGTCCTCAAAAGTAAACTTTATTAGATTTATAAAATTTTTAATAAGGGGCCAAACAAACTATTTTTGTGATTAATTTGAATTGGCGCGTATTTTTGATATTTATTTCAATTTAAGATTTACCGTTAAAACATGCGAAATCTTTTATGTATCGAAATTATTTGTATTGATTTAGATAAATATTGACTGAATCAATATTTTCATATCATTTTGTACACTAACTTATTGTTATCTAATTTAATTTATGCCAAAACGTGAGAACGAAAATAGTTTATTATAACGGATTTTCCAATTTTTAAAAATTTTGGATAAGAAGCAAATAAATGACGAAAAGAAGCAAACGAGCGAGTGATGAAAAAAATATTTTCTAAAATTTAGAATTTCTCTTTTATTTTATAACAAAAATGTTTCATTTCACTAAAAATATCAATTATAAACATTGCTGAAGCTTTTCTATTACAATAGAAGCTTAGAAATTGACAAAAACTTTTGCATCGAAAATTTGTTTGTTTACAAACAATGAAGAAAAAATAGCAAAAAACTGCTAAAAAATTTGTTCAGATTTTCTCTGCGATTTCAACAAATTGGCTCTTCTAATGTATTCAGAATAATTCTTTAGTGTTATATTGATGTAATCTAAGTGGTATAAGTGATGTGAAACTCGTTTAAATTTGATTATGTGAAAATTTATTTACAAAATCTTTGTTTATGACGAAAATAACGAAAAAAAAAACGAAAATGACTGTTGCGTTTTTCCTGTTTTTCGTCAGAGTCATTTTCCCCTTGAAGCGTCATAAAAAAAATTTTATGAGTCCAATAAAATTTACT
>JACWBX010002725.1:6333-20118 GCA_014622435.1 Polypedilum pembai | reverse complement strand
GACGGCACTTTTTCAGACCTTCAAAAATTTAGATACTTTGACTGCTCAAGCGAGGGTCCGCTATATGACTCTGATTTATTGTATGGTTTGATATGAAAAATTATTGTAAGATTTTAATTGTAAGGTTCTATGTAAAAATTATTGTAAAGCGAGTGTGGCCCGCTATAAGGCCTCTCAGCCAGTTTGGGGCGAAATAAAGTAATAATAATAATAATAATAAAAATAGATCAAAAATTTCCGTCTTCATCTATATAGCAGAGCCCGAAGTAGGCTTTTTCCAATTCCCGGGAATTGAGTTTTCCGGGAATTACCGGGAATATTTCCGAAAGGAAAAAGCCTAGCCCGAAGTCGATTAAAAATTTGTACGTAAGTCGACTTCGGGCTTTGCTATATAGACATCCTCTATACTCAGACCATTGTCTATATAGACGATGTATAGACGAAATCTATCAAAAATCTATATAGACGCATAGACATAGACCGTCTATGTAACAATTCTCTATTAAACACTCCTATAAAAAGAAAATTTCAAGGAATTTCATTTTTTGTTTTTGGAATTCTCTATTTGAATTTAACGGACGGCTTGAGACCACCTAAAAGCTTTGTAAAAGTTAGTCTGTAAAAAAATCTTCAAACAGTTCAATAGTGAAATAAATTTGAAAAAGTTTTAATATTTTAAATGAATTTCTTCAATAATAAACTTAGTTTATAACAAATTTAAAGAAATTTTCTTAAAATTATTTCCTTAAACGAACACAAAAATAATGCGTAAAAATATTTACCCAATGTCAGTCAACTTTTTGAATATTTTCTTCCTCCACAATGGTGATCAACATTTGTTTATTCATAGATTTCACAAACACTTTTTTTACACTCTTGACTAAAATTTATAGCTTTTGATTTCTTCCGACCAAAAAACAAAATTTCATTGACTTTTTTTTACATTTAAAAAATTATAACTTGTCGTTTTTATAATTTATCACTTGGATATGGGTCAATTTAGCTATAGAACAACTTTTTTCTCTCTTTCTCATTTGATTTATATCTCATGAGAGAAATTTTTATTTGTTTTTCTTATTCAAAAAAGCCGAAAAGAAAATTTTTTTTCCTCTCTTCAAGATCAAGATCACTCTCGCTCAAATTACTCGCTATGTGAGAAAAAAGAGTTGCAATCATGTTCATTTTCTTTTCGCACACATATAAATTCTTGATGTTTATTCAAGAAGAAAAATTTTATGTCTTTTTTTGCTGCTCTCACAAAACGCAATAAATGACGAATGAAAACAGAATCCCGCAGACGGCGAAAAAAGAGAAAAGAAAAATTTTAAAATCTTTGCCAAGAAATAATTTTTTTTTCACTCTCTCTATTACTCATATGTGGTGCTTAGATATACTTAAGTAGACGAAAAAAATGAATCAAACTTACTCATCAGCTAAAGGTGGCGATCAGTTGTGTCCACTTGGATTTTTTCCTCAAGTAAGTTGTTTATTTTATAATTTAAATTTTTATTGTCCAAGTAAGCTTTCAATTCATGTGTCTTTAACATGTCACGGTAAAATCTAATGGATTTTTAGCTTACTTGAGATTGTTTTATTCTAAGAATGTAAATCAAAATTTTGAATTTTTAAAAAATTCTTTAAATATAATGAAATATAAAAAGTAAAAGGATTTGAGCTTTAATAAGAACTTGCTAATAATATGAAATTGTTTGGAATCACATTCTATTAGCTCAATTCACGAAGAAAAAAAAGATTTTTAACTAGCATAAATTTTTGTGTGAATAAAGCATAGTTATGAGTTATTAAAAGAAAATTTTATTAGATTCATTAATCTTTTTATTACGTTTATAAAACAACCAGAAAAATGTGACAGTTAGAATTAATCATTGATTTTCATTAGGTTTGCTTATTATTGGATGAGCGATCCACATTCACTTTACAATACAAAATTTTTTCATTAAGGTCCCTCAGAGCTTAGTCATTCACTGACGGTTACTGTGTAGTCAAGATATTAAAACCTTAACAAGGTTTGTAGGTCAAGGCTGGGATCGATCCAATAACCTAGCCTTCAGAAGCAGTGCTCGAACCATTCGGCTATCGAGGTACCCGGTAGCTCGAACTGCTAAAATTTCGAAAGCTTTCTTTGAAAATTCTGATAGTTCACATTCTTTTATGAAAAATTTAATAAGAAATTTCTTTTTTCTGCTTTCTAAATATTTTTAAGTGAAATTTATCAATTAGAAACTAAAAAATACTCAAATGTGAAAGAATTAAAATATTTTTGCATTTTTAGTTAAAGAAATTTTCATGCGATTTTGCGTATCACATAGAATTTCGAAAACCTCATTCGACAGTTATTTTTTATGTCTAAATTACCGAGTGACCTATCTTAAGTCTAATAAAGTTTTCTTTTAAGGACTCATAACTATGCTTTATTGGCACAAATTTTGTACCAGTTAAAATTTTCTTATTCAATGTTGTTAATCATTCAATTCGTAATAGTTGAAAGAAGTAGAATAAATTTATTTTTTAACCTAAAAGCAATCATTTCATTTTCGAATTAAACGTCGATTTATTTTCACACTCTGATTTAACTCTAGGCACAATTTTTGTTTCTTCTGATGTTTAAAAGTAAATTTTCTTGAGATTTTTAACTTTTGTTTTATAAAAAACTTTTAAAATAAAAGGTTCGATGGCCAACACGTTGCAAAAGATGTTTTAGAGATTACAAAGAGCATGGCACACGACGAGGTGATGATGTTGCAGCATCTACACCAAGTCTTAACAGAGATCCATTTGATAAAAGTGTTCGTAGTTGGACATCAACATCAAACTTATCAACACAAGATAACAATGTTATTGAAGTCACTGCACCATTAAGAATTCGTCAGAGACCAAGCTCTTGGTCTTCAACACCCGATCTCGATGAGTCACAAAAAGCTCCAAAACTGCCACCAAAACCCACTGAAGAAATTGTCGTAAATGTTCAAATTCCAGTTCGCAGACGAAATACAACAAATTTAGAGCCATCTGTTGAAGAATCTTTCACTCTCAAGCGTCCACCACGATCACCATCACGTTCACCTGTTCCACCAACAAATCCTCCACAACAAGAAGTAATTTTAATTAAACCAATTCCACAAAAACCAGCATCACCAGCAGAAGTTAAAGAAGAACCTATTATTATAAATAAGACTGATTCGCTAGCAGAAAGAGTTAGAAAAATGCAAGCGATGAAAAGACAAGGAAGTCTTGAACGTGAACTTGGATCAAGTTCTCGTGAAGGTTCTATACCAAGAAGGTAAAGGAAAATATTTTTCTTCTGACAATCCTTTAAAATTATTTTATTCTAGTGAAACAAAACAACAAGAAACAGAAGCACAACCAATTCGTAGAAGACGACAAACTGATCCTTTACCACCAATTCCAGATGAAAAACCAATAAGAACTCGTGCTGAATTGCCACCAAAACCACCAATTCCAGAGCCTAAACCAAAATCATCAATTAAAAAACAACTTCCAATAACGAAAACTTCATCTGACTCATACACAAGCACCAACAAGGATGTTCAATTTTTAATGCAAATAAAAGACAATAAAACTAAAAGCAGCAGCAATATGGATGATGATATTTCGACAACAACAGAAACAACTGAGACAACACTTGTTGATAGAAAAGAAAGTGAATTAAGAGAAGAAAATGAAATGTTAAAGCGTGAACTTGAAGTGATAAAAGCACGTTGTGAAAGAGCAGAAAGAGATAAATCTGATATTTTATTGCGACGTTTGGCTTCAATGGACACAACATCAAATCGAACTGCAGCTGCTGAAAATCTTAAATTGCAACAAAAAGTAAATGAAATGAAACAACAAATTGAAGATTTGCAAGATGAAAAGAAATCATTGAGTCAAAAAGTCAAAGAACTTTCATCAAAATCGTCAAAATCAGTTGAAGAAATGTTAAGAGCGAAACTTGAACAAGCTGAAAGAATGTGTGAAGCATTGATGGATGAAAATGAAGAAATTAAAAGAGAAGTTAAGAACATGGAATCAGAAATGGATGAATTGCAAGACAATTTCCGTGAAGAACAAGCTGATGAATATGTTTCAGTCAAAAAAGAACTCGAACAAACAACAAAAAATTGTCGAATTCTTTCATTTAAATTGAAGAAAGCAGAAAGAAAAATTGAACAACTTGAACTTGATAAGCAGTCAACTGACAATAATTCAAATAGTGAAATGGCAGCAAAAATAAAGCAACTTGAAGATGAATTAAAAGTTGCTAATGAAGTTGCAAGAAGATTACAGGCAGAGTCAGAACAAGCAGCAGATAGTAAAAAGAAAGCACCAACACTTGGTAAAATTGGAAAATCAACATCAGATGGTGGCAGCAATGGAAAAGTTTCACGTGCTTCACTCACTCGTGGTGGCAGTCAAGAAGATCCTGTGCAATTGCTGAGAGATTTGCAAGATTCAGCAGAACGTGAAACTGATTTGAGAGAACAATTGAAATTTGCTGAAGAAGAAGTGAGAAGTTTTGTTGACTTGTGAAGGCTTTATTTTAAGAAAATTTTCATTTCAGTCTGAAAGTTTGAGAAAAAAATGTTCAAGAGTTGAAGAAGAAAATGAATCACTAATAATGCAGCTTAAGAAGATGGCAACAAAAGCTAAAAGTAATGCAAGAAATTTCTCTTAAAACTCAAAATATTAAAATTGATTTCATTTTTTTTTAGCTCGAAAATTAAGTCCAAATCCATCACGTAATGATGTTGAAAAAGATGAAGGAATATCAGATGAAGAAGATACAGCTGAATTAAAACTTCAACTTGAACTTAATGAACAAGTTAATGAGAAATTTTTACTTTTTTATATTTTTACTTAAATTTTATTTATTACAGGAAACAGCAGTGTTACGTAGAAAAGTTGAAGATTTAGAGAAAGAGAGTGAAAGTAATAAGAGACAAATTGAACAACTGCAAGAGAAATTAGCATCAGATAAAAAAGCTCCATTAAATAAGAAATTTGGTCTCAATTCAAAAGCAGACACAAACGATCCATTGAAAGAAAAGAAAATTCAAGTCATGGAAGATGAAATTAATGAATTGAGAAAGAAAATTATTGAAAAAGATCGTGAATTTGATCGAATTCAAGCTGAATTGAGTTTGTCTAAGGGAAAATCAAAAACTGGAATTTTAAAGCCAAAGTTAGTTTTTAAAACAATTTTTTGTTAGATTTTTGACGAACTTTTTAAAAAGTTTAGTTAAGTTTAAAATTTTTCATGAAATTCAAAACAATTTTACGTTAAATTTTAAATTTTTAAATAATTTACGTTAATTATTAAATTTTTAGATAAATTTCCGTTATTTTAAACTTTTCAATGAATTTTAAAATATTGTCCGTTAAAATTTAAATTTTTGACGAATTTTCTAATACATTTCATTGAATTTTAAATTTTTCATTGAATTTTGAAAAATTTGCGTTAAACTTAAAATTTTTCATGAAATTTCAAATAAATTTCCGTTAAATCTTAAAGTGTTAATAAATTTTTATATAATTTTAGAACACCAGAAAGTCCAGGAGCTGAAGCACAAAATATTGATCTTAAACGTCAATTGCAAGTGGTTGAACAAGAAGCAAGTGTTTTGCGCACAAAAACTCAAACATTAGAGCAAGAAAATGATAAACTTTTAGCAGAAATTAAAAAACTTCAATTGCAAGTTGCAAGATCATCACTTAAAAACTCTTCATCAGTAGTCAATGGAAATAATAAAGAGACTGAAAAAATGAAAACAACAATTGAAGAATTTGAAAAAGAACGCGAAGAACTCAAGTCAAAATTAAAAGTTTTAACTGAAAATGAGGTGAATCTGCCACCAAGAACACCAAAAGTTTATTCTGAAACAAAAACTAAATTGCAACTTAAAGTAATGAAAATTTAAATTTATTTTGAAAATTTCATTAAAATTTCTTTAATTTACAGAAAATGATTGAAGAACTTGAACAAGAAATCACAGAAACAAGAGTAATTGCTTCAAAAGCTGGTGGTGGCGATTTGAAGAAACTTCAAGAGGAAAATAAAAATCTAAAAGAAGAATTGAGTGCATTGCAAAAGCGTTTAACTGAAACAACAAATGAAATTGGTAAAAAAATTTATTTTTAACTTTTTTTTAGAAATTTCTCACATAATTTCTTTACAGAGTTAAAGAAATCATCAACAATTTCGCAAGTAAAAGAACTTGAAATAAAACTACAAGAATTAGAAAATGAAAACAAAAATTTTATTGAGAAAATGAAAAATTTAGATGATAAATATTTGAAGCAGGAAAATTTGGTAAGTAAGACACGAAACTATTTCACCACTGTGTTATGTAGTTGCGAAAGTTGCCAGTCCATCTTGGTATCCGTGAATTAAAAGCTCCAGTCTGTCGTGTGATTGGAAAATGTCGAACTGGTGCATCACCAGCAGCATATCTATCATTTCTTCTTGGAATATATGACATACATGGATTTCCTTTGACTGGTGCACCTTTTGGTCCTGTAACATTTGTTGCTAAAAGATTAAATTCGACATATTCTCCATCAGCCAATGATTTGATTTCATGATTTGGATTTTGCATTGAAATTGCTGAATAATGAACAAAAATATCTTCATAAGTGTCAAGTCTTGTTATAAATCCATAGCCGCTTTTCACATTGAACCATTTCACACGTCCAATTATTCTTGATCTTTCACGACTATCTTCTGATTGATTTTTAATACTTCTAATAATTGCCTGTTGCTCTCTTAATTTCTCAAATATTTGTGGAGTTTGACTTGATGCTTCACTTCCTTGGCACTCGGTACTTTCATTCTGCTTCATTTCATTCGACATTTTATTACTGTAAATTAAATTTTGGATTTTTCAAAAATTATTTTATTTCAGTACAAACAACTTGAAACTACAAAAGCGTCTTTTGAATTACAACTCAAAGGTGAAAAGTCAAAGCTTACTAAGATCGAAAAAGAATTGGATAAAATAAAAATTGAAAAAGCAAAATGGGAAACTAAAGCACAAGCTGTTGAAGCTGAACTTACTGTATGTTTTAAATGACTTTAAAAATTCTTTATTTAATTTTGAATTTTTCATTGTAGATTTCAAAGAAATCAGCAGAAAAAGCAAAACAAACATTTGAAGAAGAAATTAAAGCTCTTAAAGCAAAATCAGCAAATAATGAATTTCCATCAAAAAGACTTCAAGAGTTGCAAGATCAAACAAAAGATTTAGAAGAAAATCTTGATAAAGAGTACAAAAGGTATTCAGCACTTAATGGAAAATATGAATTATTAGAGGAAGAACATGTTCTAATAAAAGCACAATTAACAACAGAAAAAGAAAAACTTGAAAATGAAATAAAATCACTTAAGAATAAAATTAAAGAACATGCAGCAAATGAAGATACTTTTAAGCAAGAACGTCTTACACTTGGCAAGAAAATAACAGATCTTCAAAAGAAATTAACAGAAGCTGAACATTCGCCATCGAAAATTTCATCAACAACAGTTGAGTTGGAAAGAAGTCGATTAAAGGCAAAACTTGAAGATAAAGAATCAGAATATGATAAATTATCGAAACAACATGAAATGGTTGAAGATCAACTTCAATTAATGCGTAAAGAAAATGAAGATATAAGAAGAAAACTTGATGATTTTGAGAGAATTAATAAAGCACAAAGAACTTTAAATGAACACAACATAACACTCGAAAATGAGCTTAAGAAACTTAAATCAAAGTAAAATTTTTAACTGTTGTCAGTTGTGAAAAATTTTAATAAATTTTTAATTACAGATTAGAAGCATCAGAAATGGCAGTAAAAGCTGAAGTAGCATCAACACGTTTAAGATATGAAACACAAATTAATACACTTCAAAATGAACTCACATCAGTTCATAGACAAGTTGAACGATTCAAAAAAGATCGTGATTCTTACAAACAACTTCTTGAAGCTGCACAAAAGAACATTGGTGAATTAAAACAAAATCGTAAGAGCTATACATCAACATCAAGTGGTGATGAAGATGATAAATCAAAAATTCAATATCTCGAGCAACAAGTTGGCTGCCTTGAAGATGAACTCAGTGAATCACGATTAGAAGCAAGCAAAATTCGTACTGAAATGATTTCCGAAAAGAGCGCATTTGAAATTAAAATTTCTGAAATGCAGTCAAAGATTAATGAATATGAAGAAGAAAGAATTCTCAGTAATTCTAAAGTGCCTGGTACAAAATCACGTTTAGAATTGAATTGGCAAAAAGAAAGAGAAGAACAACAGCGTTTGTTATCAGAAACTTCAACACTTGCCAGAGACTTGCGACAAACTCTCTTTGAAGTTGAAAGAGAACGTGACAAAGAACGTTTGGAATCACGTAGAAAAGTTGAACAAATTAAGAAAGCAACAGAAGAAGAACTCGAAGAAGGACGTAGAAAGATTTCAGAGTTACAAAGTGACTTGTTAGAGCTTCGTGATGCTCATGCTAAGTTGAGAACAGCAAATGAGAAACTTCGTCGTGACAGAGATCGATATGATCGTGAAAGAGAGACAGGAAGTAGCAGTAAGAGACGAATGGAGCAAGTTGGCGAGAAAAAAGTTGGCGCTTTGTTACAGACTGTTGATGAACTAGTTAAAATTGCCCCTGATCTACAAAATTTATCCAAAGATACCACAGCAAATACAGTTGAGTTTTTTTCTACTTTTTAAATTTCAAAATTTTCTAAATTTAAATTTTTTGCAGTCTTTATCCATTCCAAATCCACCTCGAAGAAGCAAGAGTCGAAGTCCATCACCAACTCCATCATCAGGTTCAACCATGCAAATTTCCACAGTATTACAACGTTTGGCTGAAGCATCGGAAGAGTTAAGACGATATCAGAGACTCTGTGATGAAGAACGTGAAAGGGAAAAAGCAAGACGAAGTGGAATGAGACGAGCAGCATCACAAGAACATGATAATGGACTTGAAGTTAATACAAATAGACCAATTTCACGTTTAAATAGATCATCACATGGCAGTTTATATAGAAAAAGTTTGTCACTTGATCAATCGATGCAAGCTGAACAGCAACAACAAATTTGGAAAGATAGTGATGTTGGATCAATGTCATCAGTTCAATCAATTGACTCTGAATATGGTATTAGACGTGGTGATTCAAGTATCGATTCTCGCATTTCAATTGGCTCTACACAGAGTGATATACCAGGCAGAAGGAAAAAGAAAAAGGGAATTATGGGAAAATTAAGAAGTTTAACGAAAGGAAGTCGTGGAACTGAAAGTGATATGTCTGTAAGTTTTCTAAATTTTCTTTTTTGATGATATTTATTTAGAAAATAAATTTTCTAGCAACAAGGATCTGATTCTGACTTGAGTATGACTGGTGATCATCGATCTAGTAAGAAAGATTTAAAGGAGCGAATTTCTGGAATGTTTAAACGTTCTGGCAGTACAAGTCGAGCTGGTAGTCAAGAGAAAATTTTAAATGACTCGCTACAAAGACCGATTTCAATTGCATCGTCAAACAATGGCTCTTCAAATACTCTTCCTCCTAATTTGTCACTTCAACAATCTCAACCAAAAGTGAGCTTTCAACATTTTTAAATTTTATCTTATTTAACTTTTTAAATATTTTTCAGACTAAACCACCAACTCCAACTGGACAAAGAAGAATTCGACCAGTTTCAACTTCAACTTTACCAAGACCTAAGAGTTGAATTCGATGACAATTGATGCTCACCCTTCTTCCATTTTCAACTTTTATACAAAAAATCACTTTAATATTTTGAAACTTAAAGAAATTAAAAAAGTTCGCGACAAGTCAACGTATTTGAAATGAAGTAAAAACATTTATTGAAAAATCAACGGCTTACTGAGATTATCTTTATTTTTTGAAGTTGAAAAGTGAAATCTTTTGCACAAAAGGCAATAAAATGTTTTTGAAAATTCAAAAATGGTTTTAAAAGTTTTCAATTTGCTTTTAATAGCAATTAATTGGTTGATAAATAATTTCAATTCATTTTGATATTAGTTGAAAATTTGTAAAATTAAAAACGCACTAAACTTTGAGTTTTGAATGTTTAAAATTGTTTTCTAAATTATTCAAAACTTTTTATTGCCTTTATTAGATGTTAATTTATTAATATTTGTATCCAAACATAATGCAATCATAAATTTGTTATTTGTGCACTCGTTAGTTGAATAAAATTTGAGATTTAAATTAAATATTTACTTTTTTATCCACACAATTCTTTGCAGATTTCTTTCATTAAAGTTTTTCACTGCATAAACCAGAGTTGGCAGGTTGGCTGCCGAAAAATAAAGATTTAGAGTTTTTTTCTAAATCTATTTGGAATTAATTTACGAAATTTTGAGGACTGATTGTAAATAACGAGAGCTTTCTAACGAGCTATCAATTACATTTAAACGACTCATAGTTTTGCTATAATTAGAGGCAGCCGGACTACCTAAAATTGTATGGGTATCTCGGCAGCCTGCCTACTCTGGCATTAACTACTAAATTAAAGATTAATTGAAAAATTTAAAACAATTAGAAGTCTCAGAAAAGTTTAATCTAGAGTTTAAGCCTATAGCAAATAGCTACTTGTAGACAAATTCTACTTTTTAAAAAATACATAGTGACTACAACGACGTAGCCTGTATGAAGTTCAGACGTTTGCATTTTAAAATCTAATGAGCTTCAAAAAAATGTTAATAATAAAGTAAGAAAAGGTTTAATTTCGATTTTCTCTTAAGTTCAACAAAATATTCACTATCCATGTAGCGTTTTCAGCATTTACATTTTTCCACATATTTATTTTCCCAATTTATTAAACTGTTTACCCAGCATTTATCTTTATTAACAAAGTAATTTCTTTTGATAAAACTGACTGAAGTGTAAGATTGGTTTTATACATGAGGACAAAAAAGCTATCAAAAAATTGTTTTAGTTTACTAAGCATTTCATTAACTTTTAGTAGATTGACCGAATAGACCTTTTATTGATAATATTTAAATGTGTGATTACCAATTTAGACTGTTATTATACACCAACCTTTGGATATTATTTCGTTAATTTATTCTCGATAATTCGATTTGGTTTTACATTTTTTTGTTTACAAAATGAGTAAGTTGAGAATTAGTCATTGTTGAGAGAGAAGAAAAAACTAAAAATTCTCTCTCACGGTGTGAGTTTTTTTCCTTCAGGCACGTGGTAGAGTTCATACATTAAATGACAAACAGGTTTTATGATGAAAATCCCAAGGTATTTGTTGATATGCATCTGAACATATTATTAATAAATTTTGTTGCAGAGTTCGGACTTGAATACAGACTGCGCAAACTTATTTTGGTAAATTTAAAAATCATTAACTTTTATATAAATTTGTCAAAAATTTGACCGAAATAAATAAAATCTGAATGAATTAAAGTAAAATAACTTGTACAAGTGTCTGCGCAGCCCTGAACTAAACTTTGTTGAAAGCTTTAATTTGTTATTAAAAAACACTTTTGACAATAATTAAATCAATACAGTTCATTTTATGTTCGGACACCTCGAAGGTTTTGAAACAATTGTCTTTAAAAAAGTATAATGCAGGAGAATGGACACTTAGGCAAATGACAAAAAAATGAATTTAGCCAAAACTTGGCAAGAAATAGCAAATTATTTTGTCTATGTTTTTATTCTCCTGATATGATGATCAAAATTCGCAGGATAAAGTAAAATAATTCAAATACTAAATGACAGTTATTTTTGATATTCAAAAAGCTTTTAAATTTAGTTCAATAAATAGATTTTATTATTTATTTTCCTATTCCACACAATGCAGCAATACAAGTAGCTTTCAATCCATCGTCAGTGTCTGGATTTCCATAATCTTCATCATCATCTTCATCTTCTTCATCTGTATGAGTTTTTACTGTTGAACTAGATTCTTCTTTTTTTGTTGATTTTGACACGTCAGTGTAAGCTTTTGTTGCATCATGAACATTCACTGGATGTGCTTGTATTGTAGTTACTTCAATTTTAGCGTTTTTCAATTCATTTTTATCAGATTCTTGATGAGCTTTAATTTTTTGTTCTTCATCAGTTGCTTTGGTAATTTTTGCTTGATTTTCAACAATTGACTTTGAAGTCACAACTGACACAATTTTTTCATTATCAGAATTTTCACTTAAAGGTAAAGTTGAACCTAAAAATTTTTTATTTTTTTAGAAAATTCTCAATCATTTTGCTTAATAAAAGTTACAAACCTTGATAGAAAATTTGAATCAGTGTAAAAATAGTTAGAAAAATTTTTAATTCCATATTTGTAGGTGCTAATTCCGCCAATGATAAATATAAACTGAGAGAAGAAAAGCATTCAAGAGTTAAACAAGTTTAAAATAATATTTTACGCGTTTAAACCTGTTTGATTAAAACAACACAAAAAAGTCTCATTTATTTTTGCTACTTTTAATTAAAATAACAAAATAACTTAAACAATTAACAAACATTACTCAAACTTTGCACACATTTTGGCATAAATCTATTCCGTCGCTTCTTTTCCTCTTCATCTTCTTCTTCAATTATTGGATATTCTTCATCATCGTCATCATCATCCTCAGATTCATTTGATTGACTTTGAGTTTCTTTTGCTGCTGCTGTTGTAGATTGTACAGGTTCATTTGTGATAATTTCTTTGTTTTTAATTGTTGTTTCTGAATTTTCATTTACAATTACTTTAGCCGGTGTTGTTACATCAGATTCATCTTTATTTTGTGGAAAGGTGTTGACTGAAAATAAAATAAATTTTATTAAAGCTTTCTCTTCAATTCAAGGTAAATTGTTTAAACAAAAATGGAGCAATTACTTTTTTAACTTTAAGAAATTTCTTCATAGTAAAATTTCAAATAGTTTCAATATGTTTTGTCTTACCTCAGGCGTAGACACACAAAGAAAAAGCAAGAAAGATCAAATAAAGATCAAAAAATTTAAAAAAGATCAACAAATTGCGCTTTGATGCTCTCATTTACTCATTTTTGATTTTTTTGCTCTTTTCAGTGACTTTTCCTCAGAGAAAAAGGCGCTATTGTTCGTACTTTGTCCGTCTGCCTGTCTCTTTAACTAGTCTTTACCATAACGGTTTTTTTTGTCAAATTTTTTGCATTTATCTTTTGCTGCCGACTATAAGACCTGTTTAACGGAAGATATTCCCGAAAATTCATACCGTTCACGAGTTATTTCAAAAAAATTTGAAGAAAAAATTATTTTACATACCAGAACTTTGGGAATTTAATGTAGATAAATTAGTGAAAAAGTACTAAAAAAGAGCAAAAAAGAGCAACGTGTGTCTACGCCTGGATCTAACCAAAATGATAATTTTTTTTCAATGTCTACTTTGTTTTGCTAATCAAGAGTTCTAAACCCTTGGATTTTAATATCTTTTATCTTACCACAAACAGCAACAATAAGAAGCAATAAAAATCCCCAATTTTTCATCTTTAACACCCCGCGCTGCAAAAAAAAAGTCAATTTGTCTTGATCTCTCAAAAGCTTAAGGCACACTAAAAAAAAGTTTCATGTGTTTTTATTGTTGTGTTTAGACTCAGACAACAACGTAAATGGCGAATTTATGGTGAAATAAATTTCATTCTCTTCTCAGTTGCTGTTTGCTCTCTTAAGAAGATGAAAAACGAGTTTAACTAATTAACAACATCGAATTAGTCATCAAGATTTGTTAAAGTTGAAAAAGAGATAATAGATCAAAAACTTCTTC
>JACWBX010002724.1:13918-24856 GCA_014622435.1 Polypedilum pembai | reverse complement strand
GTACGAAGTATTGTTTTTGCGATTTGAAATTTCGTGAAAATCATGAAAGTCATCCGTAATATGAATTTGAAAATCTGGATTGCTTCAGAAGACTCAGCAGTTCTTTATATGTGTTTTTTGTTTTATTTAATTTATTTTATTTGAATCTTCTGATTAGAAACGAATCAGTTAATTCTGTAATCTGATAATCAACACTGATCTGTGGCGACAAAAATGCGCTTAAGTACTCCGATCCGTGGTCGTGTACTTTCTATATCTTTTAAATTGAATCATGTAATATTATTTTTGTTTTTTCATTTAGTTTGAAAAACATAAAATTGAAATTTCTATATTTTTCTCTTTTAAAATTTTAAATTTCAATTTTAAAAATTCAAACAAAATCGAATTAAGTTTAAAAAACATCATACATATTTAATTATTTCAAATAGAAATTAAAATATCATTAAAGTTTAAAATGCGTTTTATTCAAAAATTAAATCAAAGGGTGAAAACTATCCGGATACTTGAAAATTATCTCGGAAGAATATCTTTAAAATCTTTATTTATCTCTAATTATCTCCAAATATCTTTGATTATTTGCAACTGTCTCTCAAATCTCTGATTATCTCCGAAAAAGTAACTCTAATATCTGCAAATATCTTCAGTTATCTCTTAAATTTCTTAATTTCCACAACTTGAAAATTTTGTAAATTCGCTAAAGCTTTTATAGAAATAATTTTTTGTCAAAATTTTTGGTTTTTTTTTTCAAATTTATCAACAAAAAGTTTGAAAAAAAAATATCGATGATTAAATTTGAATAAATCTGTAAAAATGAATTGAAATAATTAACAAGAAAATCATTGAACTTATTCCAGATCCAACAAAATTCAACCATTGATATTTTGTTATAAAGTTATTTGTTTTTTTAAGAACTCATAAAAGAAATTTTTAGTAAAATATCGTTTTTTACTAAAAAGTTAGAATAAATTGGCAAAAGTTTACCATTTAAACTCAAAAATTCTATCAAAAATTATAGCTTGATTATACATTAAAAGTTTTATGAACTATAAAATTTTTGATACTTTTAAAGTGTGTACGATAATTGAAAAATTATTTCATTGAATTTCAATCAAAATAATAAAGAAAATGGAACAAATTTAAATGGAATAAAAAATAGAGAGCGTTAAATGAATGAAAATAAGTAAAAATCACTTGAATTCACATATAATTCAGTTTCTGCCGTGATGAGAGTTTCAAGAGCTTTCATCTGGTTCTATAATGGATTTTTCTTTCACTCATTCCCATTTTTCAATCAAAATCATTTTTTGCTTTCTAATTTTAGCATCACATTGACTATTTATGAAAGTATTTTTGCATTTTTGCTACATTCGCAGAAAAATAATTTACATATGTGTGCGCTATCACGCCAAACTGCACAACTCTCAAAAAGTGCTATTTCTTGATATCTGTTGAATTTCACGCTAACGCACGTCATCACTCTGCTTACAGACATGAAAAAGTGAGAGCATCACTCCAACACTACCAGCAATAGCATCAATATTTGAATGATGATCGAGAAAAGTGCAAAGAGCAAGTAGCGAAAATAAATGAAGAGATAAACACGTATTTTTTGTATAAAAGAGCCGGTGTTGATGGAAAAGCATTCATTTTATGACTTTTATGACTTCTACGAATAGATGAACCTTTTGGCATCGCAAGCATGCTCTTGAACTAAAAAAATTGTTGTATATAAATTATCATCGTCATCATCATCGCTATGAGAGTATACATCGTCATCATTGTTGTGTTTGGAAGAAAATTTTCAATTTTTGGAGAGAGTAAAAGAAAAAATGAGATTTACTGGAGTAAAAATCAATAAATTATTTATGAAATTCATTCGAAAATTTATTAGCGAAGTTCTTGAAAAATTTACTCGAGTATTATAAACAAAAAATGTCTAAAGAAATATTTGGTTGTTGAAACATATGTTTGTGTTCAGTATCATATGATTTTGAATTTATTTTTCATCAAAATATTTTAAAGATTTTAATCATGATAATAAAATGGAAAAAGTAAAGTGGACACTTTTAATCATGAACTGTTTAGATATCATAAACGATCGGAAAATTTAATACACTTAATTTTCTAAAAAAAAAAATCTCATGTCACTCAATCATAAGAGCTGAATTGATTATTCGCAAAAAAGTTTTCGTTTGTTCACCTGTTTTGTTTAGTTTTGTAGAGAGCGAGTTATTATTTGTAATTACTATAAATATTTGAATTAGATTAAAAGTTCTGTCATTTCAAATCGTCTATAAAAGGCGAGTCCAAGCTAGATTCTAGTTCTTCCTGCTCTTAACTACCAGACTAGAAGGACGATTGTTTTAAAACGAGTGAAACTCTTTTGTTGAATTATTCATAAACTTTGTTAGAACTCTTAAATAAAATCGACTTGTTAATTCATCAAGCTGATATTGGCTTAATATAGCCAAATTTTAACCTAAAGTCTTCAAACAATATTTATCGTTCGTAAATTAAAGTCTTAAAAGAGTTTTTGATATTTTGAAACTTCAATCTAACGATATTAGCGAAACAGGTGAAGAAAAATCATAAAAAGGTGAGAACAAGTCTATTTGCTCGTATTAAAATTTTGAGTTTTTAAGACTTTTAATTAATAATATAGGAAAATTGATTTTGAAACAAGAAATGAAAACTTTTGATAAGCACGACAAAGTAGATGTTGAAAAATGTTAAAATTTTCAATACTTTGATAACTTGGCATTTTTATTTTGAAGATAATTAGAAAAACTTTTCAATAATACAAATTAGATGCTCAAAAAGTTCAAAGACATAATTTGTCTCTTATATGTTTGAAAGAAATTTCCATAACATTTTGATCATAAATTCAGAGCCCGAAGTTGACTAAAAATTTGTACTGAATTTAGTCGACTTAGCATATAGTTTTTTAATCTGTTAAATCTAAAGTGTCCAAAATCGCTTGATAAATGATGCACATAAAAAAATTTGCATGCAATGCAATTGGATAAAATTATTAATGTCATTTTTTAGTTTTCATCATAATCCCAAGGAAAGCCTCAAAATACATGAGAAAAAGAGGAAGAATTTATTTAATATTGACATAGGTAGATGACACATTAAATTATTCTAGAGTCAGTATCTAAAAATAATTCACCGGTCATCATCGTAAGATCTCTCTCTCTCTCTCTCTTCATACTTTTATTTTATTATGTTTTACGCAATAAGATGAAAAAATAAATTTTCTTTTCTCTCTCTCACTTACTCACTCTACTAGAGCGAATAAGTAAGTAAGTAAAGAATCTAAAAATAAAATGAGAAGAAAAAAAAAAGATTCTCCGCATATGATGTGGCGAGAAAAGTTGTTAAATGTAAAATGAGCGTAAAAAATTATTATAGATAGTGAAGAGGGAAATGATCACATGTCTCATATCATATTTATATATTCACATATACTTGCTTATGAATATACATAAACAAACACCAACATATCTGGCTCGAGGACGTAATAACTATTTCGCACAAGTATTTATTAAAGTTTGAAACTTTTTTTGTTTACGATCAGGAAATTACGCATACATATGAATAGATACATTTTAAGTTAAAAAAATTCGCTTGAATGTGCGAAGGAAATTTGTAAACACACTTTGACTCACTTGCCTCACTTTCTTTTGACTCTTTTTTTTCGGCAATAAACATTTTCTCGCGTAAAAAGAAAAAAAAAGAATTAAAATTGCATGTTTGTATACTTTTGGATTGTAAAAGTCAGAAAATTTGTTTTTCTTTCATTTTGCTATGAATAAAGTTGTGAAGAGAGAAAAGCGAGAAAAAAAAGAAGTTTTTTGATTTGCTGCTTTGATGAGAGCATTGAAAACTAAAGATTAAAAGATATAACACTTTAATGAAAAGTTTCTTGTATAAATAAATTTTTGTAAAATTATTCGCAAAAATTTTTATTAAAGATTATGTATAAATTCTTTTCGTCAAGAGTAAACGACTCAAGCTAAAATTCTTCCAAACTAAGAAATTAACAAACAAATTTGTTAAAATTCACACATAATTTTTGGTTACAATGATACTTTATTATAAATCTGATAATCAAAAATACTTTATGCTTTCAGTTTATATGCCTTTGGCATGGCACTAACAAGAGTTGTTTCTTCTTGGTTTGCATTTTTTTAGTATGACATTTACTTCAAAATTTGAGTTGAAAACAAGTTCACATTTACTTAACTTTATTAACTAATATGAAGTTTGTGCCAATAAACCATATGATATGAACTCTTTGATAATTTTTTTGATATTTTTGATATCGCGATTTTGTCTTTTACTGCAAGTCCAAAAACCAATTTTAATAGCTTAAAAGAATACGACAAGCTTAAGCAAAAAAAGTCAGAAAAGACTGCATGACTGCGTGCTATTATTTTTGAACTGCAGTAAAAGTTCCTTCCAATGAAAGTTTTTGTTTTTCAAAGATATCTTTAATTTTGATGCAAAATATCAAAAAATATCAATAGAGTTCTCAGGCTTTGATTTGACCCATAAAACACTTTTTATGACGCTTATAAAACTTTTTTAACACTTATAATGAGTTTTAAGAGACTTATAAAAGTCTTCTTTTTAGGACTCATAAATATGCTTTATTGGCACAAACTTCATGCCAGTTAAAAAACTTTTTACTCCGTGTAAATGTCAAAAGGTAAAGATAAATATTCTTTTTTTTAGTGTTGGACTAAAAAATTGTATGCTAAGTCGACTAAATCTAATCGACTTAGCATACAGTTTTTCAGTCGATTTTGAGCTCTGACTTTTACTTCTTATTTGCTGAATTCTATTTCTTTTATTTATTTTGAACAAAAATGTGCAACACACGTAATAGCATGAACTTTAAATTTTTGCAACATAAAAAACTTTACTTTAATTTTTAGCAACATTTAGCAACTTGTCAACACTTTTCTCTTCATTAAAGTGAATGAAGAATGTAAAAAAGAGTTATTAAGAAATAAAGTCTTTCCACATTCCAAGCACAAGGTAAATTTTTGACGAATTTATGTTGTTTAACTATTTTTAGATGATCTCAGTAAATGAAATCAAATTTTTTGCTATTTTCGTTGTTCCTCTTGAAATTATTAAATTAATTAGTCAAATTTATGCCAGAATAATCAACTTTCAAGATGTTTGTCTCAAAAGCCACTTTTCATTTTATTCTTTGATAATTAAATTTTTTTCTCACTTTAATTTTTTGCTTTTCTTCTTTTTGTGTGGCTTTTTACGAGTGTGTACGGGTAGACATAGCATCCACGACTGATCACCCATTACTGAATAAATTATCAAACACAAAACATGACACAAAAATTTCTCGCGTATGCTCACTCAGGTGTTCACTTTGATACTGCAACGATGCAAAATATTTTACAAGTTATAGACCTCAATTACAAACAATAGACTAGATGAGAATGCTCCAGTAAAAGAGAGCAATAGCATGAAAATTTATTGCTGATTAATGAATTTTCAGACTGAAGATCATTCGAGTGGGTGAAAAAGGATGAGAGAGAGACTATGAATTATTCTCTCATTATTGCCACATTTTGTTTGCATTAAACAAATTGATTTATTCATTATTAAACTAAAATGTCATTGAACTATAATTAAAAATTCTGGAAAATGAGAAATTTCTCATTAGAAAAAAGTCAAAAGCTACAAAGGAGAGAAAACTTTAAAGGACATTTTCTTTGCTTATGTTCGACATCTACCCTCAAGCGATACAGTAAAGAAACAGCAGTAACATCGGAAGCAGTTAAAAACAGTGACAGGAGTGTGGAGAGGGTTTTTCTTCAGTAATTTATTTATATCGTAAAATTTTATATTGCCAAGAAAGAATTTCCAAAATTTCTTCTAGCAAAAATTCCCAAAAAAGCAAGAGAGAGAGAAAGAGAGAAAAAGAAAGTTGTTTTTGTTGTTGCTGTTACTGATGTTGACTCTATACAGCCAGCATTTCCATATTCCGCGTATTTGTTGCACATGCGCTAGCATACCAGGAAGAATTGTGTGTGTTCCTTTTTTGTACATAAGTTATATATAATAAATAAAAAAAATGTTGTGTGTGCGAGCGAGAGCAAGACACGATGGTTTCGCGTGAGATAAGTAAAGAGTTTAACGTAAATCTCCAGTCATTTCTCAGCTGAGCTCAACTGTCAATTGCTGCTTGCTTACCTGTCATTGTAAAGAGGGGGCGGTAAGCTATTTTGACTTTCACCGCAACTCGGCGGATCTTGTCGTGGCTCGAGAACTGGTGTGAGGCCCCATTTGCCAATTAAGTCTATGCGTGAAATGGCTAAATCAACAACTTCTTTACACTATGAGTCTCTTTTGCAAAAAACACTGCAAATTGACTCCGTTATCTTTCACAAATTTTATACATTTAGCTTTTTTCTATTTTTCACAAAATGTTTTCCAATTCAATTGAATTTTTTACATAATAAATTTTTTTTCTTCTTCTTCTTTTATTTAATTTCTACTCAGACTTGATGGATTTCACTCTCACAGTAAAGATATGCTAGCATTTCAACACACACACACATATACAAGTGAAGCCTTATTTGCACCTTGCACTTTTTTGCCTTCTTTCTTTTTATCTACAACTAAAATGTTTTAAATGAAAACAGTTATTTAGAAAAATGAAACTTTTGCTTCTTTGAAGATGATTTTTTAAAAGTTTTTTGTTAAATAAATTGAGTATACAGAACATTCCTTAATTTGTTTTTTATTTCTTTAAATCTCTAAAACATAAGATGATAAATTACTCCATATTGGAGTGTGTGATGTATCGATTTAGTCACCATTATTCTTAGAAAAAATTAATATCTTAAAAATGAAAAATTATCAAGGCTGGGGAAGTTAAGTGAAATACGTTAATTTTACTTTTGTGTTTTAGCCAAGGTGGAAACACTCCGATTAATCGCAAAATCGCCGAATAATTACAATAATCTTAAGAATCGTTGATCAATCAGAGTGTCTTCGCCTTGTTTTTAGTATTTTAAGATTCTAAACCATAATTGAAACAAACTTAATCAGCAATGCAATATTTAAAAATATTTATCTCAATGCAATGTTGATAATTTGCAAAAAGCGATTTTTAGCGATTGATCTTTGTTGAATTGCATTTGTTTCTACTCCTTAGTATGAAGCACAATAGTCTTATATTTGTGACTTTTAATACTGATTTTATGAAAATATCAAAGTATGATATAATAACTGTAATTTAGATTTTAAACGTTTATCATACAAATTGTTTACGTTTTGTAGGAAAAGCAAATTTGAAGTGTCGCAAACACAAATGAGCTGAGTCTAGGTTAAATAAATAAGTTTAAAATTAAAAGTAAATTTAAAGAATTTTGTTGAAAAGTTTTAAAACAATACATATCATAGATAAAGTATATGGATTAACTACTTTTTAATATAAAAACAAACACAACCAAAAAAGATGGACTTAGCTCATTTTCGCTTGCATCATCTCATTTATATTATTTAGAAAAGAAAAGATTTTTGAAACTGAAGAGTTCATTACAGATTTGTTAAACTACTGTTCCATAGTCAGTAGCCAAAAGTTTCAAAGTAGATTCTACTTTTCTGACTCTAATTCATTAGTAATTATTTATTACTTTAAAGAAAATGAGAAATTTTTTAAAATTTAAACCCAAATAATATCAAAAGAAAATATCTCTTGAAAACAGAATAAACCAAGGGGCTAGAACTCTTGATAAGCATAACATAGTAGTTATTAAAAACTGATTTTTCTGTAAGAAAAATATCAAAAAACTTTTGATAATTTTTTTGATAGAGTTCGCATCCCTTGGAGTAAACATTAAAACTCAGAAATTTTGTATGAAACTTTCATAAAATTTTTGTTAGATATTTTGAGAGAATTTTTTCCATTTGTATAAAATAATTTTATTCCGAAGTTTCTATTAAAGAATTGCTTTATTAAAAAATTCAAAACTTGAAAAATTTTAACGGAATTTATTACTGTTGAATCTTTAAGAATTAAAGGTAAACAAATTCTTATCTTTTAATGATCATTCAAGTTTTTTAAAGTTTTCATTTTTTGTTTTTATCAAAAGAATTTAAAATAATTGAAAAACTTTCTTCGTTTAAATGAAACTTTGATGAAAACTCTTAAAGCTAAAGTATGATGAATTAAAAAATTTTCTACTTGAATAAGGACTAAAATATTTTGTTGAACTGATTTCATTTTAAAAATAACTTTTTTTGCATGTTTTTTCAAAATAATTTTTCATTCAATGCAAAAAACTAAGTACTTTTGATAAATATAAACACTTGACATAAATAAATTGTCTAACAAATAAACTTTTGAAAATTCACTTCAAGAAGCACACGAAAATGTCCTCAACAGTTCTCATTAATTGAATTTTTTTCCTTATCGTCGTCCTTATGGTTGCACTTTACAAAAAAAAGCTTAAAACACTTGTGAACGAACTGATGTGAAAGAGGAAAAAGAAAAGAAAAATGTTAATTTGACATTGCAATCGAAAGAGAGGAAGAAATCATAAAAAATGGATCCAATTACGAGTGGAGAAAAAAAAGAAAGAAGGAAGGCGAGAATGAGTATCATAAATTGCTCTAATGACATTCATGCTCGATTGTCGTGTATACAAAAATTTTAATTGATAATGAAATCATTATGCAATAGCTTAAATGATGAATTCTTTTCAATTTGTTGTGAGAGTAAGACAGGGTAATTGTGGCAGAACTGATGAAACATAATACACACATGTGAAATTGCGCTAATTAATAACTTCAAGGTTTTCACATGTGCTACATTGATAGGCAAAAGAAAGAAGTCATTTTTTGCTTGCTCTCTTCCACATACATTTAAACAAAAATGAAAGAAAAAATTGAAAGGTGAATTTTTCACTAATCACAAGACGTGAGTTGAAACAATAATAATCGAAATAAGAAGAAGAATAAAATTTTTTTCTCTGTTCTTTAATCTTTTGCCTTCTGGATTTTCTTTCTTTTCACTTTTTTCTTATTGAAAACAGATTTTATATTTTATGGCATGAAACTCAAATCATGGAGTTTTATCTTTAGAGAAAATAATTGTCATGAAGAATTCACAATATAGAGATAATTAAAAGGCAAAAAAGGAAGAAGTAAAAAGGCAAAAAAATGTGCAACATATAACATATGCGCATTTGAATCCAAGTGAAGAGAAAAATTTCACTAGAGGCATTTTGAGCCTTCTTTATCAACTCAATAAAGGGAATATTTTGCTGGATAAAAAGGAAAAAAGTTCACTTCTGTTGAGGACATTTGAAAAATTTCACTTTTTTTTCACTAGCAAAAAAAAAAATTCTTTTTCTCACAGCTCAGCAACAAAATTTCTTTCTTTTTTGGTTCACAAATTTTCACTATCAACGAGAGAAGAGAAGCACTTCCTTTTTCCTTTAATCAAATAATTTTTCTCTCTCTTTTTTTGGTGAAGAAAGGAAGGAAAAAATGAATATAAAAATTGAATGTCTAATGTTTCGTGTCTGAATAGAATTTTCTTTCACTTGGCAAGAAATTTTTTTTCCAATTGTTGATTTATTTGATGACTTTTCTTGCTTAGCTTTAAATTTCAACACTTTTAGCAATGCCTTTTGCTTTCATTTCACTAGCAAATAATTTTTATTGTAAATATATAAAAAATTCTTCTTTCTTTCTCAATATTTTTCACTTTTTTTCTTTTACTCGGGCGAAACAAAATAAATTTTCTCGTTTTGCTGGGAAAACGAATACTGGTTAAGTTTTTTGCTTCAGTACTGCGAAAAATGTGAAAAAAGTTTACCGAAAAGAATTGGAAGCAAAAAAATGAGACAATGATTTTGGCTGAGCATGCGTAGAGTGTGTTATCATTGAGCTTTGTTGTTGAAAATTGAGCTTTAAGTTCATCTTTTGACATTCATTCTTTAACATTTCATATGAATTTTAATTTTGACAATTTTCCAAAAATTTTTCATCTTAAATTTTCCTCATTGTTAATAGTTCAATGGACATTTATTGCTAGTTTTCAGATTACCTTGAAAAAAAAAACTTTCATCTGTGAGAGAAAATTGAGAATTTACTCTCACTCTCGCTTTCGCTCTCCATTTTCGAAATTTCTCTCTTATTCGAAAATTCACATACAAGAAAAAAAAGTGTGTGAAATTTTTTTTTCATAGTTTTCTATCTCATATGATTTTCCATAAATTGGTTGCCAACTAGTGGTCATTAAAATTTAATGACAATTTGTCAAACAATATGCAACAAATATTCTCATTTAACAATTTTTAATTTTCAGAGAGAAAAAATATGCGCAAGACACATGAGAATTTTTTTGTATGTGATGATTTGAAAGCAGTGTTGGCGAAAAATTATTTTGAAACGTGATATATATGAATTTAGCTTAATTTACTATTGAGAAATCAGCAAACATTTAAAACTAAAATATGTAGTAAAAGTTGACTTATTTCAAATAACAAACTTAAAACTGTTTGGTTAAAAATAACATGCGTAAAATATACACAGAGAAAAGAAACTTGTTAACTGCTATAAAGTTGGATCTAATAAAGCTATTTATGAGCTTTAAAAAGTATACTTTATGACACATATAAATTTTTTTTCATACCAACTATTTATGTCTTATAAAACTTTCTAGCTCTAACAAAGTTTTCGTTTTTTACTGGAATAAAGTCACTTTATGAAATCTAACTTTATGCCAGTTAAAAAGTTTTTCTTCGTGTATTAGTTTGAATTGAATAATTTACATAAGAATTATTACACATGTCTGCGTCTAGAAATTTATCTACATAGGTAATTGCTTATGTAGGTAAAGTAAAGATTGAAGTTCGGAAATTTTTTATGAAACTATCAAAATCCTTT
>JACWBX010002722.1:22788-87044 GCA_014622435.1 Polypedilum pembai | reverse complement strand
CTAGCTTAATGATAAATGATTGAAATTTGAGTTGGAAAATTCCGCGGACAGACAAACAGACAGACAGACAGACAGACAGACAGACAAGAAAGTAAGTACAGAAAAACGTTGTAATAAAATAGTTCATGTTGATCAGTTTTCAAATTTTCCTTTTAAAAAATATTTAAAAATATACAGTCTATTAGAGAAAAAAATTGAAATAAAACTTATATGTTTGAAATTAGATTATTTATTACTCTGAATGGTTATTAAATAAATAAAACATTCTCCAGTTACAATAAAGAAAATAGAATTTTTCGATACTATTTTTAACGTATCATAAAATTTTAAATTCATGCAGAATTAACTTTTTGAATTCTACTAAATATATTAGATTTTATAATTAAATTTGATAAATCATAGCATAATTAACTTAATATCGATTTATCTAAAAAAATTAATCTAGTTGAGCAAAAACTAGAGAAAAAAATTTCAAAAACATTATTCTACCGTTATTATATTTCATGTCATAATAACATGTGATCTAAAATTCCTAAAATTGTTTACTTTTTATTTAATTTTGTTTTGCTCTCAAATTCTTATGATTTGTATATAAAAAGAAAATATTTCAAAGCACATTTTTGCAGGGGGTTGGAAACTGGGGCGAAAGGCGAATCGGGGCGAACTTTTTGTTTACAAACAAACCAAAAATTACTTTTTTTTGGATAGAATCTGGTTATAATTGGTTGATCCATGAATCTTAATGTATAATAATGCTTTATCAACACTTAAGTATTGTTTTCAAGTCTAAATTCGTGCAAAAAAAGGATTCCAAATTTTTAGTTCAATGTTGCATAACAAAATGTTGCGAAACAACTAAAAAATGTTGTATGACAAGTAAAAAAGGGGCGAATCAGGCGAAATGGGGCGAATCGGGGCGAAATCGGGCGAATCGGGGCGAATCCTTCGCCCCAGTTTCCAACCCCTTGCATTTTTGTTATGAATTCAAATAAAGAATTAAATAAATATTATATATTATTACAAAGCACATTTAAGCAGATTAACTAAAGAAAAATTACATAATTACTGACAAATTTCAAACGAAGAAATTTTTGTTAAAATTTTTAAATGTCTTGTTTTACAAATTAAATAATCTTAATTATTTAAACATGAAAGGAAAAAGATTATTAAAAATTTAAACAAATATAAAATAAGTGAACATCTTTTTTCAAGAAAGATCACTCTACATTAGTGTCTACCTATTCTACTAAGCATTTTTTAATTTCAAAAAGTTTATTATTCTACAGAATAAATTGTATTTTAATATTGAAAACTGATAGATACAGAAGAGATCTATTAGTATAATAAAGAATTGTAAATTAGCGATGTAAAAAAGATGAATAATCAATATAATTTATATGCTGTAAGATATTTTTTTGATATTGTCGAATATGGACAAATAATTTTAATAACTTTATATTTTCGACCGTTTATATAGGAGCAACTTGTTGCAAATAGTATTAATAATGATTCCAACGAATTATCAGAAAGAACATCGCTTGATTTATCGAGCGAGTACATTACAAACAGCAATTCAAATGTACATATTGTAAATTATTTGATACCCAATTCGGAACTTTTACAACAGCAGCAACAGCAACAACAACAGCATTGTGATAATAACAAACAGGCTGAAAATTTTATGCAATCAAAGAATCAAGGCACACATATGCTACATAAACCTGGTAGTGATATTTTCTCATCATATGACCTTCCCGTTCTGACTCCACTCAAATATGTCGAATATAATGGTGGAACAGAAGAGCAAATGATAATGACAAATGATGATATTTGTGATGATGTCAATGACGATGTGAGTGATTGTGTGCAAGATTTCAAAGATATTCCCATGAAAAATGTAAAAAGAAGTCTACCACATAAGAAACGTATCGCAAAAAAACTCAACTCTGATCAGTTTTCAATTATCATATCCTCTGCTGATGATTCTACCATTAGATCATCAGTAAATGTGAATCAAAATGTGAGTAAAAATTTTTAAAGAAGAAAATTTAAAATTTTATCTTAAAAATGTTTTTAGCCCCAATTTGAATGCAATGAATGTGGCTTAACAATTATTGGTCAATTAGATTTTTATATTCATCTTAAAGATCATTATGAAGGACAGCAGGAGATAATGAAACACAGTAAGAGAAAAAGAATGATGGGTGATCAAGTGGAAAGTTTGAGTATGAATCAAACTGCTGAAGACGAAGAATTGGCTATGCATCAAGATGTAGAAGATGATCCAAATTCTGTACCAGAAAATCTCTTGATTGAGACATTAGAAGACTCACAAGATGATATAAAAACTGAAGAGATTGAGGCTGATGCATTTGAATTTAGTGAGGCAGAAGACATGGAAGATATGGAAGATTTTCGAAAGGAAGTCGAGAAAGTTGTAGAAACGATGACAGTTGCTGATGCTGAATGTATGCCTGATGCAACTTGGAATTATCAAGTATCAGATGAAATTGATGAGAGTCATCACTCAAATGTGGGCATAATTGAAAGTTTTCCAGAGAAATTAGAGACTATTTGTACACAACAAGAGAGTAAAGATTGTGCTATCATGGAATCAGATTATGTGAATGAAAAATATGATAGTAATAGTTGCGTTTACGCTGAAAATGAAGATAATGCAGCAGAAGGAGAAGTAGTTGAGCAAGAAGAAGGTGAAGATGAAGAGGAAGACGATGAAGATAATAAACCATTAGAAGAAGTACGGGTTATGTTGAAAAAGAGTAAAAAAGAACATTCTGAACGAGAAAAAACACAGAATGACAAAGACGAAATTGAATTAAATGAGTGCCTAAAGAGAATTCATAATTTTAAGTGTAACGATTGTAATAAAGCTTTTAATTCACGAACTGCTCTAGGTAAGGAAATTAATGAATGTAAGCTTGGTATAATAAATTTGTTTAAAATATAAATTTTTTAGGATATCATTTGAAAACACATAATTCTGAACGAAGATTCGTTTGTGATCAGTGTGGAAAAAAGTTTCTCACCAATGGAGCATTAAAAGTTCACTTGCGATTACACACCGATGAACGGGTAAGAATAAATTATTAAGACAATAGAGTAAATATTTTAAATGTTTATTTTTAGCCTTATAAATGTAGTCATTGCAGTCGTAGTTTTCGTCAATTTGGTGATATGAAATATCATGAGACGAGTATACATTCAAATAAGAAAGACCATATTTGTGAGTTCTGTGCGAAAGCTTTTGCTCGAAAGTACTCTTTAATTATCCACCGAAGAATCCACACGAATGAACGTAATTATAAATGTACAGAATGCGATAAAAGTTTTCGCGCCTCATCATATTTGCTAAATCATAAGTAAGTTTCTCGACTATTTTTTTTTTAAACATATTTTTCATGCAAAATTTCCTTGTTTTTAAAGACGAATTCACTCAGGCGAGAAGCCATATTCGTGTTCCGTTTGTGATAAAAAATTTCGAGTACATGGAGATGCAAAACGACATATGAAAATTCATGACCGTGTGAAAGGAACGAAAGAAAAGAAGATTTTGACTCAAGTAAGACGTAATTATTGTTATTTACTAATTCATTAGTTTCTAATATGTTTTTATTCAACAAAAATTCTAGAATACACAAGAACCAAAGGAAGATGATTTAAAGGAAACAATTATAATAAAACAAGAACAGAACTTATCTTCAAAGAATGTAGACAATAATCCAATTTCAAAGAAAGTAAAAAAAGTACAGAAACGAAAGAGTGTAAAATAAAAATTAATTAATCGTGTACATACGATAATCAATTATAAAGGATTTATAAATGAATATTCATGCTTTTCATTTTAGGCATAGCCTTTTTAGCGTCTTTACGTTTCATCTTCTTTTCTAACTTGATTTGCTTATCAACATTTTCTTCATTCATCATTTTTTCCTTTTCTTGCTTGCGTTTTTCTTCTTTCTTGAGTGCAGCTGCTTCCATTCTCGATTGATGTGTATTTTTGAGATACTCTTCTTCTACACGTTGACGATTCTTATCAGCCTTCATTTTTCCCTTCAAATGATAAATAAACAATTATTGCAATAATGTATTGATATGAAGAGAAAAAAGTATGCATACCTCACGTGATAACTTATATCTTTTCAATTTTTCAACAAGATATATGACTAGTTGCATAATAGTTTTTAGATCATTAAGGTCAGTCTTTTCCGAGAAGCTGTAAGTAAGGATCAACATTTTCTTTGTTTCAGGTTTGGCGAGTGTTTGTTCTTGTTCTTGCATATTATTCAGTCCACTATATTGATCTGAGATATGAATTGATTCAATATTTTGACTATACTTTGACAGAATACTACTGACTTTGCCATCGATCATTGCTGCGCTAGCTTCTCCAATTTCTGAGAGCAAACAAAATCCACTTGGCAAAGAATACTTTTCATCAGCTTTTGCAACATTTACACAGTATTGTTTGAGATCGGTCATATCTTTAAGCACTCGAGCTGCACTCTTGCTACAAACAGCAAATACAAATGAGTCCATTGAATCTTTACTGAGTTCAACTTTGATTTGAACTTGATCTGAAACTTTTTTTAACAGTCCCATTGTGATTGACAATAAATCCTGACGTTTGATCAATTTTAATTCAACGAGCATGCCTTCAACAAGAGTTCTTCCTGAACACCATAAGCTATAAATTGAATCTGAATCTTTCATAAAGTAAGCTGGATCGTTATTTGCATTTGCCTCTTCTCCAACAAGGGCAAAATTCTCTTCAAGGAATTGCTTGTGTGTCTGCAACCATGCATTAGCTATAGAAATATTCTTGTTTTTACCCATTGCATAGTTTGTAAAGTAAAGAACTAGACCACCCAAAAATAACATTTCAATATAATAATTGTACCATAAAACTTTGGAGTATGGCACTTTATTCACAATTTTCAATTTTGGTTCAGCACCTTTCTTCTTTCCTGCATTACGATCTTCTTCGATCTCACCTCCAAAACCCTCAAATTCATCTTGATCGAACTCATCTTCTACTATTCCTTCATCATCATCATTAAAAGAATCTGTATCGGGATCTGTTGTTGCTTGCTCTTTAATTATTGGTTTCTCTCCTTCAATGTTTTTCTTTTGAGGAATTTCATTAATCTCATTTTCTGTCTCTACTTCAAAGTCCTCAAAATCGGCAAATTCATCATCTTCATATGCAAAAGCAATGGTCACGAGCAAAAGTAGTATAAGGGTAAACTTCATTATTATCTGCAATTGAAGAAGAGTAAATAAAATAATTTGAATCAATTTATAGATATTATTAAATCAAATATTGAAATTAATTAAATTATCGAGACGTAAAATGTAGGTTATTAAAATTTCACAATTTATCACTTGATTTAACATAAAAATAATTGATTTTCGATGTTGATATAAAGGATCCTTTTATTAAGCTTTAATTTATATCATTCACTTACTTCTTAATTAATTAAATCTCTTTAATTCTATTATTTTCAAAATAAATTGAGTTGAGAAGACTTTTTTTTATTTTTTATATCTTTTTAAATAATAAAATACAGTTACACTGTGTATTAGAAAAATTTACTACGCCACTGAAAAATTTCTATCGCGTCACAAATATTTATTTGTTTTTAAAAATGTTTAAAAGTAAAGATAAGAAAATCGAAGCAAATGTATCAATTAGCCTACAAGAAATAGAAGAGGATATGTTAACATTCAAACACAACACAAATCTACATCATATAAACAATTCAGGAGATGATGGTTGGTGGAAATCTTACAAAATTTATGAATCACAAATAAACGCTATGAAAGAAAACTTTGACACTCTAAAAGAATACAAGCAGGAACTCGAGGCAAATAGGGACGAAATAAATAGTCAGAGAGTAGATTTGCAACAACGACTTGAAACAAGTTTAGCTCATTTAAGAAAATTAAAAAGTCCTTAAAATTTTCAAATAGGCATACTTCTTGTCATAATTTGGTATTCATATAATAAAATAAATAAATTTTATGTTTAATACGGATAAAGATGATTGTCATTTGAAAAAGTTGGCCAGCACATGCTTCCTTGTGGTTTGCTTTTTAGATGATTTTCAATGAATTGACACGCGCATAATACTTCTGGCATATGACGAGCAGGATCTGTATTTGTGACTTTAATGTAGTTTCTCGATCGAAGTTTTCCCCATCTTGACGAATAGCGTAAAATTAACCTTTGTC
Source organism: Polypedilum pembai (assembly GCA_014622435.1). Classification (NCBI taxonomy): domain Eukaryota; kingdom Metazoa; phylum Arthropoda; class Insecta; order Diptera; family Chironomidae; genus Polypedilum; species Polypedilum pembai. The sequence goes on along the minus strand of JACWBX010002722.1, from coordinate 80,792 downwards.
CCAAATCCTAATAAAGAAATTAATTTTGACAAAAAAAAAAAAAATTTTGCCACAACCCCTTGAGCCCAACAAAACAGTCCGAAAGTGTTTCATATTCATTATTCTCTCTTTTTAATTTATTTCTTTCCACAACAATCAAATCCTATTTGTAACATTTTATTATTGAATGATGAACAACATGAGGCTTCTTCCTGTTTCATTTGAGCCTCTTTTTGTAAAATTATTTCTTCAACATATTGGCAACAACAATATGCTTTAGTCAAATGTCTGGGCATATTGCTATTGCCATCGGATGCAGTCCAATTTAAGCGATGTCTCAACAAATCTTTTGACCACATTTGCATGTATCTAAGAATCAATTCCCGGGAAATGACCTAAGTAGGTGGATACATCAATAAGTAACATATACACACATATAAACAAATTAGAGAATCGACTTTTGCACATATGAAGCACTTTCATAACGACATTTGATGAACATGCTAATGAAATCTAATTTTTTATACAAACCTGTTGTCTTGAAATGCGTGTATTACTGCTACTACCTTGAATTACAATATCCGTAGAATCGATATCAAAACGAGATTCCCAACCCGGTTCATATGTTACACCATTAAGTTCTCTTCGTTCAAGGAAATTATTGATATAACTGGTAAAGGTAAAAATATTATTAAATATTTTTTAACTATGAAATTTTTAAATACCTTATACACTGAGCAGCATCGAAATAAATAAAGCAAAGGTGGACTTTGTGACAAGAAATATTTCCACGATCATCTAATGCAATAATAATTTTATGTCTCAACAACATCTTATTAACACGGGCCAAACATTTCTCTAGGCCTCTTGAAAGTGTCATTTTAATCCACATGCAAAAAAATATTGCAACAGCATTGAAAAAGAGCCAGCTTACACCAAGTGAAAACAGCAGAATTCCTGTGATGCCAGAAAATAGAAGTGCTAATAACACAATAAATGCTAACGTTATCCACAACATAAGTACTCTTTTGTAACAAACATTGTACAATGTGAATCGATAATCATTAACAAGCATCTCCATTGCATTTACATATTCTTCAACAGTTAACTAAAAAAGTACATCCTAGACAATAAAAGCTAATTAGAATAAGCTGAATACGAACCGTCAAACCTTGAGCCATCAATTCTTCAGGCACCAATTCAGGACGGAATGTGGCTGGAGTAATCCATGGAAATTGTTCATTGACTGGCAACAACGTGACAATAATATCACCGTTATCTAGAAAGAATGCAGGCAATAAAAAAAATGTTTTAGTTTAAATCGATGAATGTTGCTTAACTACTTTTTATCATGATCGTTCTAAATAAATGTATTAAGACACATTTATGACATGTGACATCAATTAAATAGATTCTTTAAAACTTTAAACGTTCTTTCTTGTATTGCGTAATTTTTTTGTACAAAAGAATTCTGCACAAGATAAAATGCTATGAATAATTAATGACGCATTTCATTTCATAAACTACCTAGATCGTGACATTTCTCGTAAATTTTCATGAGTAATAATTAAAGAAATTTTCTTACTGAATGTTTGCTGTTGTGATTGTTGAATGCTTTGATCCTTTACTTTGGGTAACTCAATTGTACTTAAGGCTTCATTCGGCACATCAATGACTGCAGGTTGAGACATTTCTCCTGTTATTGTTTTGATTTCATTATATTTAGTATTCAACTGTTTAGCACTTTCTTCAACCTAGTGAATTTTAAATGTATGCAGTTTGATAAGAAAAACACACAGGCACTACTTGCAACTTACTTTTTCAGTTTTAACTTCATCTTGCTGGTTTTCATCATCGAATTTAACCCATTGTTTTTTTGGTTCGCTAAGTGGGTCAACAGTGACTGTTTCTAACTGTGATGTCTTAATTGTATCTTCCTTATTTTCATTCATTTCATGCTTTTTAATCTTGCACAATTTTAAATAAATATCAATTATAGAGTTTTTTAAACTCTTCAAATATTTTCTTTAAATTTTTTGACTTCTTATTAAACTTAGATGTTTACACATTGGCTTAACTCAATCGAATAACTTTAAAACCGTGTGTTTACGTGGATAAAAAAAAGAATGTGTATTATTAACACTAGCTAATGTTCAACATCAACAGTGACTGAGAGAGAAAAAAATAACAGTATGAGTCAAAGTATCACACATTAAGTATGTATGAGAACTTTTTTTGCCTCTCTAATGTAGCTCTGATCTTTTTCGCTATTATATCAAATACACGAGTTGTATGAATGAATACACTGGAAACTTAGTTTGTAACAGGTGGGTGTGAACAGGTAAATGTAAATGTGTAGCAAAAGCACTCACACTTTGACACTTTGCTATTATTTACTTGTGTAAGTTCAGTTTAAATACCACTTATTTCTCTTTTATTTTGGTTGCTTTAGCAATTGCAATGCGTCCATATGACATGTAACACTCTTCTCACAGCTAACTAGTTAAATGTCATATGAAGATTCACATCTCTCACATTTGTATTGCTGTTTATCTTTCTCTCATCTATTGGATTTCATAACTTGATTTTGCCAAATAATTTTACCCTGAATCATTCGTTTTTAAGATTTCAACGACATCGGTTGATTTTTGGCCTCTTCAGTGTAAGGCATTGAAAATGAAGGTATTAATATTTTATTGAGATCAAAAATAAAGTGATTTAAGTATTTCAAATTACAGATCGTCTGTTTATTGCTAGCATTAGCAGTTTGTGCAAGTAGCAAACATGCTGAAGATCGATATCTAAGTTTGCCTGTTTTAGAAAAATGCAACTCACGTATGTGACATGCAATAAAAATTCACCACACTTGTGCTATTTTGAAATTTTTACTATTAGGTTTCAAGGAGTTTACATACAATGGTCAAAATTATTTCTATAGTGGTCATCATCCGGAATTAAAAGACAAACGTCTAGACTGGTTAGATGCAAGAAACACATGTCGTGAATATTGCATGGAGACAATTTCTTTTGAAAAACAGCCTGAATTTGATTATTTCATTAAGTATATAATGGATAATAATATTACGTTTATTTGGACATCGGGAAGGTTATGCGATTTTGAAGGATGTGAAGGACGATGGGATTTATTACCGAAAAGAATAAAAGGCTGGCTTTGGAGTGCAAATCAAGAAAGAATTGCTGACACAGATAAAAAACCAGCTGATTGGAGCTATCAACCTTGGTCATACACTGGTCACAGAAATAAATCACAGCCAGATAATGCAGGTTGTATAAATAATTGTGTTAATATTTAATGAAATAATCATTTATTTCGTGTTAAAGAATATTACGTTGCTCAAGTATCTGAGAGTTGCTTGGGAATTTTAAATAATCAGTACAACGACTCTGTGAAATGGCATGACATAGGTATTGTTTATTATAATTGAATTACTTCAATAATACAATTAATAAATTTTAATTTTTCAACAGCATGCTATCACAAAGCACGCTTTATTTGTGAAGACTCGCCAATTTTACTAGAAGAAGTTAAACATATAACAACAACAGAGAAAAGTTTAGAAGATGAAGAAACAACCACTACTCGTGCTACTACTGTTAAAACGACATCTGCTGAAACTTCAACTACTCCCTCATCAACAACAACAACACAAGCTGTTTCCTCTGAAATTAATAATGATAATGAACTCGAAACAACAACTGTAAAGAAAATTTCTAGAAGACGTAAACTTTTGAGAAAAGTTAGACAACGAAAATTGGAATAGCTTTAATTCTTGTTCAATGACGCTCTTTTGGTACTCAAATAAAATTAACTGCACATTTTGACGATAAACTTATATTATTTTATTATTGATTTATCCAAATAGGTATATATGTGTGTATAATTGTATCTAATATTTAATCACTGTTATAATCGGTAACATTTAAAGGTCTTCGAGATTCTTCTTCTGATGCATAAACGACATCTTCATCTGAGTCATTTATCATTGAAAACGCTGGATTATCTTTTCGAACGGGTTCTATACAAAATATAAATAAATTAAAAGTCAAAGTTTAAAAGACATTTTTACTCTTCTTACCATTAATTGTTGATATAGGACTGTAGACATATGTTATAGTAATCACATAAAAATTGATCATTCCATAAAAACACATAAAATGAGCAGAACTTTTATAGCTTGTTGCCAACTGCCCAACAAAATTATCTTCTAATATTCCAAATCCAAACCTCGACAATGTCGAAATCGATGTAATAATAATGACAAAAAGCATCAATAAAGATAAAAATTTCAGTCGCATGTCAAAATAATGCATGCTTCTCAAGTCACTATATGCGCTCAACATCATGTAAATCAAACAAATCATATATACTATCATTGAGCTATAAAATATCGTAATATAGCCTGAATAATTTCCATCTACAAAAGAAGTTTGTTAAATATTTGATCTTTTAAAATTTACTTATTTCATACCATAAAAGTGAATCCAAAATGGATCACGATATTCATCTAGTTTCTCCCAAACAGCTAATACAAATCCACAAATCCAGATAGGTGCTATAATAATTATTTTTGGAAGATAGAATGTCAAGAATTTTCTATCACTTTGCCTCAATGCATGATAAATTGAAATCCAAAAAAGGAGCAAAGCACATAAAAATGTAGACTGAAATAATGCATCAAGCATTCCCACAAACCAAGAATTTACTAGAAACATCAAAGGGAACAATGGATCTAGAAAAAGAATATTTAATTAATTAGTTTTAATTCAAGTGGAGAATTTTAATTAACACTTACTATCATAGAATATCAAAAGTGGAAGTAAAATGTATGTAAATTTTTGCTCTATTGTCCAGTTTGTTGAAGGATGTTTTCTTAATAAAGTGTAGTACCACATAGTCACAATAAAAGTAAAGAAGAGAAAAATTAGACGAAAACTTATTTCTAATGATGTGAACGCAGGATTGAATGTCTTTAAGTAGAATGTTAATTTTGTAATACTATAACGCTTATGATTTAGACCATAAAAATTAACGATAAATTGATAATGTGAATAATCTAGCCATCCAAGGTGAATCAGTGTAAATTCGTCACAATTATTTCCTTTACATTTTAAATGTCTTGTGCGATTTTGGGGTTGAAATTTTTCAATATTAATAAGTTTATCATCTTCTAGACCTTTAATTTTCACATTCACTAAAAATGTTGTATCAAAGGTCTCATCTAAAGAGAAAAATACCATTTAAAAATTTTAATATTGATGTATGGATAATTTCATCTCACCAATATTTTCAATTTCGTATTTTGCAAACAGCCACAATTGTCTTGCATAACTACTTAACATTTGCGATTGAATTTTAAATGGACCAGTTGTGATTTTAGCTGTAACATTTTCATTTTGATCAAATAATTTCGATGCCTCGATTTTTTTAAGCGATGTAATTTCAGGCCCAGCTTAAACATAATAAAAATTAAACTAATGAAAAAGTCTTCTCTTGTGATGTTTTACCGATTCCAATGAATACTGCTAGTAGCAAGCATACGAAAAATGCCATAAGAACCAAACTAAATGATCTTTTATTAAGCGAATAAAGCCGCATTGGTAATGAACGTTCTGGTCTATAATAAAATAATGTTAAATTTAATATTCAATAGACTTTTTCGTTCCAATTTTACCTATCATGATTAATTGCTGGAGAAATAGGGGAGAACTGACTAAAGAAATCTGATATTTGAGTTAGTGAACTTTTAAATCTATTATGTGGCAAATTTAACTTAATATTTGGAAAGTCTTGCGACATTATCACTAAAATATGTTTTAGAATGTTTTCATTTGCGAGAAATAATGAAAAAATGAAGTTAAAGTTGCATTGCGCATGCCGAAATCATGGAATAACGGTTTTTTCAAATCAACTGCCATATTTTAAAATTTAATGGTGTGCGACTATGAAACGAATTTTCTTAGAAAGTCTTTGTTTAGAAACATATTTTTTAATTGAAATTATGCTCAATGATTAATATTATAATGCTTCTTTTTTGTTATGACATCTTATGCATAAAATATTTCGATTTATCGAGAATAAATTCGAAAGTTCTCAATTTAATGGTCATTTAAAATCGAGAAGAGACGGCATGTGAGAAAGAAAAAACTTTGTTATATTTGTTATTTATTCTATTCAATCATTAAATTAGTGTAGTAGCTTCAGAGGAGACATTATTCAATACAACTCAGGTAAAAATAGATTTTTAAGGAAGTATAAAGCTCAACGTAAGTCTGGGAATGAGAAATTATTGTTGCTAAATGACTGTTGTGCACGAACTTTTTGTTTTATTGACTTTTTAAAAAAGACAATCTCGCTTTATCATCAAAAAAAAATATTATTCAAGTACTGATATGGTTTAAAGTGTTTGTTAAGAGTAATTGAGTTTAATTTAAATTCAATAGTTCATCACGAGTGTGTTACTTCATTCAATTGAGCTAAATTGTCAAATTATTTTAATTAAATTGATAGAGAGAAAAATGCAACGTTGGTGGTTCACGGATGATAAAATAAATGAGGGAAAGAATAATCGAACAGAGCAACGGCCGAAGAAAGTAAATCAACACAATGGATTCAATATAAGAGAATGCAAATTTAGTGTCTTTGTAAACAAAGAACTTAATTCAAATGGTTAGTAAATAGTTATAAATAGTAAACAACTGAACTATTAATATTTATCTCTACTCTAATTCAACAGAAAAGGTGGCCATTACAGGGAATACAGATGAACTTGGAAATTGGGATCCCAATTATTGTGTTTTTTTGAGCCAAACAACTGATGGTACGTGATTAAAGTATTTTATCATTATCATTTATTTATATCATTTGTGTTTAGTTAAAATTTCTTAAAATTATCACGCACACATTTACTTTGTTTTAATTATATGTGCTAGTCACGAGATCACGGTCATCATGTTTCAATTTTCATCTTTTCTTTCGTCTTAAATTCTTTTTTTTTCCATCTATAAATAACCGTTACCATGCTCATGATACATACAGTTTAGTATCACTGACCTTTTAAAATTTTAACCAAAAAACACTTTCACTATTTGTGCACACATTTAAACTTCACGTGTCAAACATTTGCTTATTAAATGTGATAGTACACTTGTTAACATGTAAACACTCAAATATGATACACAATTGCAAGATAAATAGTTAAATTTCCGACTCATTTTGTTGAAGTCTAAATAAAAATATAAATATTTTTATTTGCTTCAATTTCGTTTTAGGTAACATTTGGTCTCTCATAGTAAACATTCCAAACAATATTGATATCAAGTACCGTTACTTCATTGCTTCCATCGATGAATGTCAAAATCCTCCAAGAACTCACGTTCGAAAATGGGAGACTCATTTGCAGCCAAGAAGCTTTTTGGCTGATCAGCATTCAACAATAGATACATTTGGTGTAGTTAATGGCGTTGAGAAAATTGACTCTGGATGGTTGACCAATGAGACTTTAATTCATTTCAAATTTATGAATAATCCATTTGTCTTGAAGGAAAGAATCAAAAATCGTCAGATTTTTGTCAAAATTACTCCAATGAATATGCGATTATATGCAGAGTCTTCATCCAGCGTTCAATCAATTGTCGATGAATCTATGTCAAATGATGCACGTGAATATCCGACTGCATATGCATACACTGAAGTTGCAACTTTAAATGCCAACAATGATGACTATCTTTTTTCCGAACAGGACCAATTTGGACGGCACTATAAAGACAATGATTTTATGATTTTTCGTGTTACGATCTCAGAGCCAGAAAATATTGCCTATTGTATTGATTTATATGGCACTAAAGACAACAATAACACTCCTCCAAAGCATTTGGGCTATCACTATTTACTTCCTAATATGTTAAAGCATTCAGAAGGTACTCTAGAATTAGCAATAACTTGTGCCACCACACACAAACCTCTCGGAATGATGCGAGTTCAATTTTTGAAAGTGACACCATTGAACAATCCAAAATGTGACATGGAAGTTACATATGCTCGTTATTGGAATAACAAACACAAAGGACTCGATGTTGGTCACCGCGGCGCTGGTACATCATTTAAAACAACAAGCGGTCATGGAGTCATACGTGAAAATACAATTGCATCATTGAAGAAGGCTGGAGAATCTGGTGCACAATTTGTTGAATTTGATGTGCAATTGTCGAAAGATCTGCATCCTGTTATTTACCACGATTTTAAAGTTTATGTTTCGCTAAAAAAGAAAACTACACTTGAGGAAAATGACATGTTAGAACTTCCCATGAGAGAGTTGACTTTAGAACAATTGAAGAATTTAAAAGTATACCATGTAGCTGAAGGACGTACTAAAGAGGCTAAATTTTTCGACGAAAATTTAGCAGAGCATCAGCCGTTTCCTGAGTTAGCTGAAGCTCTCGAAGTTATCGACGAAAAGCTCGGTTTTAATATAGAAATTAAATCAGCACAACCATTGAAGGATGGAACATTAGAAGATGAACATTTATCGATAGACAAAAATTTATACGTAGATTCAATTTTGGATGTTGTTCTCGCTAAAGCAGGCAAACGACGCATTGTATTCTCATGCTTTGATCCGGATGTTTGTATTATGCTGCGCTATAAACAAAATATTTATCCCACAATGTTTTTAACACTTGGTCGCTCGGAAAGATATCCCAGTTACTTGAATCCGTAATTATGCTTTATTCTTTTTTATAAAATGTTTAAATAATTTTCAATGACAAAAATTCTTCCTACTTCAAGGTGCTGTAATACCATTGAAAATGCTGTAAAGTTTTGTGTTGCTAATGAATTGCTAGGAATTGTAGCGCATAGTGAAGACTTGTTGAGAGATATGAGTCAGGTTAATATGGTCCGAGACAAATCACTTTGCTTGTTTTGCTGGGGTGAAGACAATAATTGCAAAGATACTATAAAGTTTCTTAAGGAGAAAGGTTTACATGGAATTATTTATGATCGTATTGATACTCTCATTGATAAGGTAAAGAAGTTTGATAAAATCATTCCTTCAGTTTTTATCCTTCATTTTGCATTCATTTGCCATGACATCTTCCTAGCTACAAAAATTCTTTGGTTTGATAAAATGAAATAATAGCAGTTCATACACGTTTATTTCTTGCCTGCTTTCATCATAAAAGCATCAGCCATTTTGCCTTTTTTCTGAAAATTTTCTTTCTTTCTCTTTCCCTTGTTGATGTATGAAATTTTGTACTATTATTTCTCGTTCTTTTTATTCTCAATTTATTAGGAAAACGGTGTCGATGTCGTTGTCGATGATTGCTAAAAATGATTTATTGCGTATTTTATATTTAATATTATATTTGCTTCGTCAACTATATTCTATGTTGTTCTTTTATCAATTTTCTTAAATTTAGGATGTTTACATCATTGGAGCTGAAACTAAAAGAGATTCGGAGTTATTGAAACAAATGACACAATGAGAATAATTTTGAGTAATAAACATTAAAAGAGCCTTATATTTCAATAAAAACATTTTTTTCTCTCAAAAGTGAAACAAAATTGAAACTGACTTCTTTATTAATAAATTGGATTCTATCATTCACAACGTTTCGCTCTACAATGAGGTTTACAATTCTTTTGTATTTAGTAGTTTTATTAGTTTCTCATATTTCATCGGATTTACGTAAGTATTCAGAGCGTTCATAAGTCCATAATTACAGCGAAATTACTTTCAGCTAAAATTATAAAGGTATGTCCGAGGAGTACAAGTGATATAAATAAATGCATTATCGATTCTATAGAATTGTTAAGACCTCACATAACTATAGGAAATTTGGGCGAAAATTTTACTGTTCCTAAATTAGAGCCTTTAAATATTGATGAGATAAAAATCAATAACGGAAATGATCTTGAAGCGAATTTCAAGAACCTTTCAGTCTTTGGCCCCAGTAAATTCAATTTGTTGAACCTTAACACAAACATCACTCAAAGGCAATTTGATTTTGATTTAGAGCTACCTTCATTGGAATTTTTTGGTGATTATTCAATTGTGTTAAATATTTTGATAAAATTTCGTGGTAAAGGGAAGTTAAAGGGATTATTCAGTAAGTAACGCATTTAATTATAAATTATATAGCGCATTGTATTTTATTCAAGAACAATCTTATATTTAAATCTTAATTATAATGTGTGTAACGAGAACTATATTTTAAACGCAAACTTTTATCAACAGAAAACTGTCAAACGCATGTTAAAGCAAATGCAAAAATTATCGATGAACAGAATCACATGGAGTTTGCATTGGGTGTCAAAATGAAAGTCTCTTATGCGCAATTTGAATTGCAGGATTTATTTGAAAACGATTCGTTTCTAAGTAAATTAGGAAATCGAATTATAAATGACAATTACGAGATTTTTCTAAATGAATTGATACCTGGACTTGAAGAAGCTCTCGGCAAGATATTTTCAAACATTGTTAACAACATATTGAAAAATTCAACATATGACGAAATGTTTCCCGAGTAGTAGACGTTCTCACTGAAAAATATATTAATATAAATATAATTGAAAAAATTGTTGTATTAAATTGAGGAGGAAGTAAATATCGTCTAAATTTCATTAATAAATGGCATGAGTTATACTACAAGAAAAGCCGACTGTTAATTGTTTCATTGAAGATTCGATGCTTAGATGTATTGTGAGTAAGAAAGAATTAAGCTTGTAAGAACAAAAAAGCATTAGCAATATTTTTGTTTCGGAATAATGTTGTACACAACGCTCGAGAATTCAAATTAAGCCTGTGTCTGATGGTATTGGTATTGAATATAAAAACGATATCGTCGTAGACGAGCGCGTTAGTTTTACTATCGTTAGCGTGAGATTAGGACATAGGATTATAGGACTCAGCAGCTCTAATAATATATAATTAATAATAATAATAAAAAAAAGATAGATAGCTAGGTAGTTACTTACGTATTAAAAAATAAAATATTAAATTTAAATAACAAGATTGACAGCAATAAGCAATTAAAATGAAAAAATTCGAAGTGACTATTGGATTAATATTGATATTGACTCAATCAAGCTATAGCAGACTTCGTAAGTAAAAATTTAATAACTTTTGAAATTAATTAATTTGCGTATGCAAAAAATTAAAATTTTAAAAACTAAAATATAGTACTTAAATAGATATAAAGAATAGAGTATTATTAACACGTTTATTTTATATTAATTTACTGAATGTGTATTTATATACGGAAATATGTAATAACATTTTTTTTGTCATTGATATCCTCGTCTATCGTCTATTTCAGCAAAGTCAATCAGCATTTGTTCACGGAATGAAGTTAAACTAAGCGACTGTATAATCAATTCAGTTAAAGAGTTGCAGCCTAAATTAGCATCAGGAAGATTAGATGACGAATTCATTGTGCCAGTAAGCATAATTTAATTACATTAATTTACATTTTTTTCTCATCTCTCACTTTTATTTCCGTTAATTTTTAGGCACTTGAACCATTAGCATTAGACAAGTACGTTAGCTGACTTATTAAATATTTTTCTGTACATCATTACGTAATATTTTACCAAATAATTCAATGTCATTCTTACCCGAAGATGTTTTAATAAGTAAACAGATATTTTTTAGAGATGTTTTTAACATGCGTTCACGTGAGAAAAAAACAACTTATGTTATGAGCTTTAAAGCTGGGAAAATTTTAAAAACTCGAAAGACGAAATTCTTTCTGAATAGATATATTTTTTTGCATGTTTGAGCATTGAATTTATTTAATTGAAAAATATCAATTCCTAAGTACAAAATTGCATCTACCTTGAATACACATGTGTTTCTCTCTCTTTTTCTTTTTCTCTTATTTATAGTATTAAAATGGAACGTGGTCAAGAATTCAAAGCGAGTTTTACGAATTTGCTTGTGCGAGGTCCTAGTAATTTTATCATTGAAAAGTTAAGGTAAATGCAATGCATCGAGTGCGTAATGAATACAAAATTATTAAACAGAAAATTATCTTGATGCGTTTTAGAGCTAATTTGGATAATGCCACATTCGATTTTATTATAACAATTCCAAAGCTAGAGTTTGTAGGAAAATATACGCTGAAGATTAAAATTTTGCTACTTGACATCAGTGGAAAAGGCGATATGGACGGAAGTTTTGAGAATTCTCGCGCACGAGTGAAAATGCAAGCTAAGAAATATCAAAAGAATGGCGAGACTTATATGAAATTTGATCAGTTCAATATCAAAATTCAAGTAGGAAAGAACAAGATTAATCTTAAGAATTTGTTCAATGGAGACCCAAATCTGGGACGAATTGGAAATCAATTTATAAATGAGAACAGTGAGCTATTTTTGGCTGAAATTATTCCTGGCTTGGAAAAAAATCTTGCAGAAATTTTCACTAAAACTGCTAATGAAATTGTTGAAAATGCGAGCTTTGATGAAATGTTTCCAAATATATAATGTTTAAAAATTTCATTTGTGATTAAAATAAGGAATAAAAAGAATTTCATGTTTTCTGTTGTTCTATAATAAATCATCAATATTTTCTACGTTTATCATATTGAAAAAGCTTAATTTTAAGTTGGAATCAGGGGAAGAATATCTCTGACGAAAGATTTCAAAATTTCGTTATTCTTTCTATAGTTTTTCCATCAATATTTTTAAGTTTCATAAAATACCAATAAAACAGGTTTTCTAACTCTTATACTGCTTGAAATGATGCTAAAAAATTCTTCTAAATGTATTATAAGAGCCAAAATGCTGAAATTATTAAAAAAATTGAATTTTGCTTTTATTTAGTTAATTCTCGTCATTGCACTAATTTTTTTATTTTTTATTTTTCATCAAAATTATTTTTCCTTGATTGGAATATAAGCTTCAAAAGTTAAACCAGCTTCCAATACTTCCAATGTTGCAAAATTTTCCAGATAAATAAATTTTAACTTCAAATTTTATATATTTTAATCTAATTAAGCTATAAATTTATTTATTTAACATAAATCTTTGTAGTTTCATAGAAAAATCAATAAATTAAATATTATAATACAACAACAATAGCAACATTTTATTCCATTAAAATTCAAATTAATACATGATTTGGACGTTACGAACAAATGTTATCATTTAAAATTAAAATAATTAAAAACTCAATTAAAATAAACATTAAACATCAATACAAATAAACATTCATAAATAACAATAAAAACATTTGCATTTTATATTCAAAATTCATAAGTTAATATGCATGAAAGCTAAAAATGTGTGTAAGCACATTGTTTGTAAATGTGTTTTATTTCGCGTTTCATTAAAGCATTTACTTAGTTAGTTGTTCGCTCACTGTCAAGACTGTCAGTTGTAATTTTTTCCAAAGAAGTTTTTATTTTATTTTTAATAAGAAGTTGCAAGGGAAGTCTTTGAAAAAAAATGTCAATTAAATATGGTGATGATAAGATTCCATACATAGATTTGGGAGAAAACTTTAAAATTCGGTTAGAATATGAAGAAATTTCGGATGAAAAGTCAATTGAGAAGGCATTTAAAGAGCTAAGAGAAACGCCGGAATTAAAATGTAGTGCACTCAAAGAATTTGAGGAAATGATCGAGGGTATGTAATTGTTACATTAGAGCTTATCAACCAAGCTGCACAAAAAGTCAAGACAATAAACTTGACCTATTAATCACTGCTGAAAGAAGAAAAAATTCCTATAAACAGCTGATAGTTAAGTAATTGTTATAATTCGTTTTTCAGGTGAAATTGACCTTATTTTTCCTACGGCCGAGCCCTTTATGCTCACTTTTTTAAGACCTTCAAAATATTACACAAATAGTGCCTTTCAGCGAGTACAAAGGTATTTTAAATTCAAACAAAAATATAAGAAAATTTGTGAAGAATTAATGGTCGATTCAGTCCGCAATGTATTCGAAGATGATTTAATTAAATATTTGCCTCTACGCGATAAAAATGGTCGAAGAATATTGTACAATCATTGTGGGAGTAAGTGTGTTTAGAATAATTAGAGTATCAAGTTACAATTACATTATTGTTTCTTAATAGAAAGATGGAATACTGAACGTGTTTCAATAAATGATATTTTCCGTGCTATGCAACTGAGTCTAATAGCTTCTATGTGTGAACCCGCAACTCAAGTAAGTATACGAATAGTTTTAATTATAATCGAAGCAGATAATAGATCTAGAAACTTTTTATATAATCGACTGAATTTTTACTCGTTTGTACTTTTTTCTACTTATTTAGAATGCAAATTCAAAAAAAACTTGCCTAATTGTTCAGTCTTTGAAAAATTGACTATATTACATTTGATTGACTAATTAACACTTTTGCTTCTTAGTAATTATAACTCGTTGTGTCTCATTCTTTAATTTAAAATAATATATGAGTTCTAAAAATTAATTACCAACACAAACTTCCTCATACGTATGTGTATGCATGAATTAATTAAAAATGATTTAAATTTTTTTTAATACCAAAAAAACTAAACATTTATGTTAATGCTAAATTTTAGTTGAGAGAGTTCACAAAAAAAGTGAGAGAGCGTGACTAAATGACGAAAAGTAAAAACTTTGCGAAGTGTTCAAGTAGTGAAAAAATGTAGTAATTTTTCTCGAATTCAAATATTGGCCATGAAAGTCATTGGTAAAAGAAAGGCAAAAAAGTGATCTCATCGTTTTCAATTGTTATGAAAAATACGTTTAAATGATATTTTGCTGAGAACAATGATTCATAAGACAGTTTATTTATCTGCTTCGACTATTACTTAATATTTAATACTATACCAGTAATACGCATCTCTTTTCGTTTTATTTGCTGCTTATTCTTAATTACTAGGTCAATGGCGTTTGGTAATTTTCAACTCTGTTGTATTGTTTCAAGTTTAAGCTCAACTATTTGATATTTTTTTAGCGTTCTCTTTGACATGGAAGGACTTTCTCTTGGACAAATAATGCAGTTTACACCTTCATTTGCTGCCATGGTACTTGAATGGGTACAAGAGTGCATTCCAATACGTTTGAAAAATATATTCATTATCAACAACTCCTACATTTTCAACATGCTTTTTGCTATATTCAAGCCCTTCATTTCGTCAAAATTAAGAAAACGGGTTTGTGATTGAAATTTCAAGTTAATGTACGTTTTTGAATTTAAATAAAAAAATTACTTTTATATTTTTAGATTCATTTTATAAACAAAAATTACAACATACTTACGGAACAACTTGGTGACCATTGTCTTCCTAAAGAACTCAATGGCAATTTACCAATCGATTATGTTAATGGAAAATTACTAGCAGATTTCTTGAAGCTTTTCGATAAACAATTTGACTGTAAGTACTTAATTATACAAGGACTTTTCACTTATGCGATATTAATTTAATTATTTTCTTTTAAATATAATTCTTTCGATATTTAGTTTTCAAAAAACCAATTCGTTAGAAAGTTTCAAGTTATATTAATTACAGATTGTTACATTTTATGAAATGTTGAAAATAACAAAAACTATTAGATACTTTGTGTCTCATGACAATGAAATTTGCCAATTTTCGCACATTTTTATACATACTTGGATTTTTTCTGTACTTTACGCAAGTGATTATCTCCTTATTATATTATGCATGATCTTTTGGCTCATATAATGAACTTGAAAATTATTCAATAATGTTTTTTAAATGATTCTGCTATTAATGCATGAATGCAAACCCGTTTGTGCATTGGAGGTGCTTCAAGTAGAATTGAGCTAAGTCCATTTTGAGTGTAAACACATAAAACCTCGAAAACTATTAAGCAAAATATTACATGTCAATCATTGGAAATGATTTAATAATTTTTATTTGATTTTTAAAAAATTTTGGTCACAGTGTGTAGTCAAAATTGTTGAAAGTAGCCTATTCGTATGTCCTTCACTGTGATAAATCCTGATGATAAAACTTTTTTTTCTAAAGTGTTACAGAAGCGCAGTAAGCAAAATAGCTTATCACGCTCTCTTTTCTAAGTACTCACTTTTTCATTGAAGAGCTATGAAGCTTTGAATTTAATTTAATATTTAAAAATTTTATATTGTCTACATTTTTTTCTTTTATTCATAACTTTGATTGAATTGGCAAATTTTTAATGATTTTTTAATTTGTTTTTGTGTATATTTAAAAGAAAAAATTAGAACTTCGAATTTAATATTAAAATGTCCAAAATGTTTATAAGTTGGTCTTTTGAATTCATAATTTTCCAATTTTAAGTAAATTTTCAGAAACTGATATTGAGCTAAAAATAAGTAAATTTAATGTTTCTAAGAGTAAACTATAAAATGAAGGCATTTGCATTTCTTGAGTTGAAAAACTGAGCATACGGATATTTCCATAGTACATAAGCTGCATTTTGATATTTTTTAAAAATTATTAAGTTTCATTAAAATATATCTAAATATGCTATATGTGCAATAATATCAAATCTAGATACAAACTTAGTAAAAAATGTTCAAAGATAAAATGGACTTATCTAATTTTTAATTGACGCGCCTCGTTTAAAAACAATATTAATAATTGCAAAATGTTTTTGTTTTTCTATTCTAGTGATAAATTTATCGGGTTATAATAAAAATCCAGAGCAGAGAAGAATTGTGGAGGAAGGCGCAAAGGAAGCACTTGATCATATCGCTCAAAAGTGATAAAAAGAGAAAATAAATTTTTTAATTCTTTTCTATTTGCACTTGATAATTCCTAATCACTATAGATTGGATAAAATAATTTTAAAAAATTGAAATTAAAATTTAAAGTAAAAAACAAAAAAGCTTGTCGGAAATTTTTTAAATTCAAATTTATATTGGCTGTTATGAATTTTAATCAAGAATAAGTGGTGAAGCTCTATAAAGCTTTCATTTTCAATTTTAAATTTCTCGAGTACGTTATATTGTTGTATGGTTATATATGTGTAATAAAGGTAAATTTATGACTTTTTAAAGTGAATCAATGTTGTTCTCTTCAATAGACAGGATGTGCTTTTTGTATACGTCTTTGTATGTTACTTTTCTCTCTATTATTCTTCTTCCATTCTTTTATCCTTCTCGTCAATTTTATTTCTTTTGATTCTCAACTTTTTTTGCCTCCTTTTTTCCTGAAAACTGTTTTTAACACTTGAGAATTTTTGGACATAGGTAGAGATAATAAAAAAGAATTAAGAATAAAAAAATCTCTTTTCTGCATTATGTGTTTTTTTTTTCAAAAGAACATCAAAATGATTGAGTAAAAAATGCTGTTGAAATGAAATTTAGTTATGTATGCACTCTATGCCATGTGTACAGGATTTCAAATGAAAATTGTTACGTGAAAGAATCTGTTTAGAATTTTTAACAGGTTCTTTAAAAATTCTGTATAGATCATTACTTATGTAAATTTTTTTATACTGTTTAAAAGTATTTTCTCTCTGTCTCTTGCTTCTTAAAATTTCCATAGAGTGCTTGGAAGAAGGTAATGAATAACAACGAATAATATTTTTATTATTACCATCGTCGCAATAAACCATTATCATAAGTTTGAAGATGAGACAGATGGGTTGTTTATAAGAGTTGTTTTTTTGATCAATTAAAAAAAACCTTTTGGAATAGATTAATGATGAGAAAATTCAACTGATTTCCTGTTTTATTTTTAACATTTCGACATGGTTCTATGTTTAAGGATATGAACAAAAAGAAGACTAATAGGCACAAATAAAAGTTTTTGAAACTTCACAGACAAGTTTCAATCTATCGTCCTAATATAAATCTGCTTGGACGAATTTTACATACAAAATTTTTTCAAAGTTTGCTGTTGCGGATTTAAACTTGATTGTGTAAATTAAAATTTGTAAACAACAAAACTGTACACTTTTTTGTTGACATCAGTAAAAGAATATTTTTATTAAATAGGTTTTGAGATTATAAATTTTGATCTTCTTTGAGATAAATTGTAATTTTGTCATTGCAAGTTATTCTGAATGAAAACAGTTCCATTCTATTCCAATATAAGTTGAATTTCCTTTATAACTATAAAAAAATAAACAAATAAAGTTTCGTTTTCTGCAATAACACAAATTTTGAAAATAGACTTCATGAAATCTCTTAAAAGATTTATTTTAGAATGAATCATTTGGTAAATATCTTAAATTAGACTAATATTTAAACAATTTTTGTTAATAATAGTAATTAAAACCAACACCTGTTGATCTTTAAAACAAAATTCTTTAATTTTTCCTGCTACAAAATCAATCAAAGGAAATGACGTAATCATTGAACAGATTTAGAGCAATCACGTGCAAGCTTCAGTTTCCTAAATTGTTAATTTTCAGCAAACAATATTTAATATTGCTTCCCGTATCGCGCAATACTTTTTTCTTCTCTCATCTTATTTCGGTAGAAATGTACTTTATTTTCCTATCTGCTTAATACTGTTTAATAATAAATCTTCATACTGAGGTGCATGTAATAAGAGTTATAAAACATTTTGTTGAACTGTTTCATAATAGCAGCGGCAGCAGCAGCAATATTGCCGTTTTTCTTCTTTCTTTCTAACGTATTTCTCCTAAAGAGTAAGCGTGCAATGGAAGAAAATGTTTTGATCAATCACACTAACCTACTTTTATGTGGAAGAAAAGCCACTCTCCTCTCTTTTTTTGCGCTCGTCAGTATAGGCAATGGAAATTATGCAATCGTACGGCTGTGTGTGAAATAGCAAAGATTACAAGACTCACTGCTCACTGTCACAATTAAATTCATGAAATAATATTTTTTTCGTGTGTTGAAATCGGTTAATTTTTTTTTTTGAAGAAGTTGCAGCAGCGCTATGAGAGAAAAGAGAAGAAAGAAGACAACGAAAAAGAGTGGAAAAACACAAACAGATCTAAAAAATTGTGCTACAATATCGCGAAAAAAGAGTTATAAATGCGGAAGGGAATGAACTTTAAAACATTTACATTTTATGTGGATCATAATCTCCCCTCCTCACTATACTCCCTCAGTTACGTGAAAGGTGAAAGTTTTTTTTTGCGCTGACTTGGTGAAAAAAATTGTAAACTGTGCCACCACATAATATTTTTCATGTTTTGGTTACTTTGTACGAACATTGACATAAATACAATTTCAGAAAAAGAAAGAAATTATGCAATTTTTTCTTTATTATGCCACGGCGTCGGGCGGGTGACGTCACAGTTACTCATAACATGTGCATTACATTCAATTGAAAAGGCAACGGCACATTTGTGTGATTTAATTGATTCCATTGGAATTTCTTTTATTTCCCTTGATTAGTTGAATTGAATGTTTTTGACCTCATATGATCTTGACAAATTACTCTCTCTCTTTTTTGTCACAATTCATGCATTTAAGAATTTTATTTTCTCGCATAAAATGTATACATACATGTGTATCTGTTCTACAATTATTGTTTTTATGCTCCTTTCCTTTTCATCTTCTCGGAATCCTTATTTTGTTCTTTTTCTCTATATATGTTACGTTCATTCCCACGCTTTGCTTGTAAAACACTTGAAAGAAATCTTTTGAAAATAGAAAGGAAGAAGGTTACGTTTTACTGACTCTACTTGAAAAAAAAAATGAGTATGAATGGAAAAATATTAGGCCTCTGAATTGCATCGTTTTAGCGCATTTTCCTAAAATTCTATAAAAAAAAAATTTAAATTGACGTCAATTTATAAGATTATTACAAAATAAAATGTTCTTCCGTCTCGATTCTAATTGCTAACTACAACTATACGAATAGAGAAAAAAAATCTCAATGCGGAAACGTTTTTCTATTCTCTTCTAAGTAGCAGACAAACTGAATTGCTTACATAATTCGTTAATTTATTTATAAAAATTCTTGTTGTCCAAAAGGGATCCTTTTTCAAATGCATCTTTTCATCCAATTTTGAAATAAATAAAAAACCAAAAAAACCGATGTTTCTCTTTCATGATCATGATTTCTTTGCCTATTCAGATGTGTGACACACATTTTTCTCTTCCGCTGAGAGCGAAGAAAAAAAAATGATATAATGTGCAAGTTTATAACATTTCTTTACGTAAAACTTTATAATAATTTTTTCTTCTTTCTTCATAGAGCTGGTGAAAGAAAGAGAGAAAAAATGAAGAAAGAAAGAAAAAATAGTGAAGTAAATAAAAGTTTATGGATTACATACTTATTGAGAGGAGAGGTACTTGTTCTTAAAATGGTTTCATTTTCAGGTAGAAATTATTGTGTCATTATTGTTTTGTTGCTCATAAAAGATTTTTCTTCTTTTTTGCTATTGCTCAGGATAAAGATTGAACGCTTCAATAATTTTTTATTATTATAAAATAAGGGAAGAGAGTGAGTGAAACCAGTGAAATTTGAGATGCACACAAAAATTTTTTAGAGTAAGAGCATCGAAGTTACCAAAATTATATCATGTTTTTAAAAAGTAAAATACTTTAAGTAGGTGGTCTCGTGAGGGAACATATATGATCTGACCGGATACATAAGCATTGATCCTTGCACATCTCTCTTTTTCCATCTATTTCTTGCCCTTTTGAGGTTTCCCCTATCTGTTAAAAATTACAGCATATTTTTAAGCAATTCATCTCGGAATTAAATCAATTGTTAAAGTTTTTTCGCATTAGGGAAGTAACAATTATTCAATTTTATCCCTCTCTCCTGTTATTCTCATTTTTACTCTCAACTCGCCGTTGATTTCATGAAAAACACAACACATGTCACACTTAATGTTCTGAAACTATATGCATGCATGCATGTGTTTATACACTTTAGTTTCAGAAAATCATTTCTCGTTTTTATTATTATCAAGGGTAGGGTAAAGAATCGTCATCATCATCGTCATTTTGTTTCATCCTGGCAAGTGCAACATTTTTTTTAATTCCTGCGGGAGAGGTTGATGAACCAAACTAACGCAAGTGAGATTACGAGCATCTGACTAGAAAAAAAAGAGTCACATGCGGAAATGCAAAAAAAAATTTTATTCTATAAATAATCACGTCACATCATAATGTGATCAAAAGAAGTAAAAGAAATTGTTAGAACTGTGTAGTTCATGTTATTTTTTTAGTGTGAAGCCTTAAAAATGAGCGTTTACCAAAAATTCTTTCTTGCAAGAGTATGATGTGCCAGATGACAAGAAACGAGAGAGAAAAAAATTTATTCTACTGAGATTCAATGGCGGAATTCATAAAAAATGAGGATGTTTTCTTTTATGAGAGTGGTTTCTGTCATACGATCTTTTTTTTTCTTCAAAAGAGAATTTTCATGAAATATCTTATTTCTCTAAAAAAGAAGAAGCAACAGCGAGTTGAAGAAAGAGTGCACTTCTAAAAATCTGTTAACAAAATTATGAAAAGATCGCTAGAAATAAGTAATGAAAAGAAATTTTAAAAAATTCTTTCCTCCTTCTTCAAAACACACAAACCGGTTTAGGATTCTTAAGCGTGGTAGTTAAAGTTCTTCACAGATTCGAAGAGAGAAAAAACAACAACAAAATTATTTTATTATTGTGTACATATAAAGTTCAAAAATTAATCATAATGCTATGTGTGCGTCACGATGATGATGATGATGAATCCCAAAAAATTTTATGATAAGTTCGTTCCTTTCAATAGATAAGAGAGCGCGAAAACACACAAAATTGGAATTTCCACAAATTGCATGAGAAAAAGAGAGATAAAATTCAGCACTCAAAATAGCGCACTCCATTAAGTGTATTAATAGGCAAAGGAAGTTATAATCTTAAAGATCTGATTGAATTTCCGCATGAATATTGCTGCGAAATGTTAGAATCTTTGTTTCCTTAAGTAACACATTCATATATTTTTTTTATTTTTATTATATATGAATGTAGTTGGTGACTAGGTAGATAAATTAGAGTAGAGTTCTATTTGAATCTTTTTGTTTTGCTTTCATACACTGTCACATCCGAGTATGTACGATCTATGTATGCATACAGACATTGACGCGCTATTTAAATGTATTTGTGTGTACATTTAATATATTGTTTGTGTGGGAATGATCTTTACATCATTTGCTTGCTTACTGCATTAAAGCTTTGAAGCAATTTTATTTAGATACGAATTAAAAATTTCTTCGTGTTCACTAACACAAATGAATTTACATTCGTAGCTCAATTTAGTGTAAGCTTCAGTCGAGAATTTTGTACTGCTTCAAATTTTTAATATCTTCCTCATTTTGTGTTTAAAATGCTGAAAGAAAAGTCGTAGTTTCATGAAGTTCGCTATTTTTTTCGGTTTATTTTTAAAAAATTTTATTTTAATCGAGATTTATGTGAAACTGTAACTTTTCATATTTATGTTCTAGTAAAAAAAATAAATAAAAAGTCCAATGCAAATGTTCGATAATAAGTGATCGCATTGCAGGGATAAAAAATAATAAAAAAAAATCACCATCATCATCATCATCGTCGTTTTGTCGTCAGTAGCAGAAACATAACAAGTGGAATATAAAAAAATACTCTAAAGTAAAGTGACAATTTGTGAATTTGTGAATCATGATATAAATCATACATTTTCTAACGAGAAAAAGAATATTAGTAATAAAAAAAAAGAAGAAAGAAAGAATTATAAATATAAAGAAGCACTTCAAATAAGTGATGCGATAAAACAGAGAATATTGAGTGTATTGGAACATCAATAGGAAGCGAAAAAAAAGTGATTGAGAAGTTTTATTTAACACGTTATATTCCGCGATTTCTACAAAACTGATTGCAAAAGGTAATAATTTAAATTTTTAATCTAGAGCAATTGATTTTTTAATTCGATCATTCGTCTGTGAGAACTTTTTTGTTTGATCAATAGATCATCTCATATATGAGAAATTTGCATACAGACAGCGAGAGTAATCTAAACTTTTAAGCAAATAATAAAAAAATTCTAATAAAAAACTAAACTCCCACTTCCGCATTAACTAACTACAAGACGACGTTCGACTCGTCGATTCCCGTAATACATATACACTATACTACTGAAAATACATTATAATTGCTTAGTAGCAAACATAAATCTTATGAGGAAACGTTGAAGTAAAAAACTTTGTGAACGCATGATGAATATAATAAACAGATTTTTTTCTTCCTTCATCTTTTTTTAATAATAATTTTTTCCTCCGTTCACTCATTCTGAGCCTGCCATTCAAATATAGATCATGAGCCACTTTAAAAACAAAAAAAACTAAATATGTCCTTTCTTGTGAAGAAACTTTTGTTCTCGAGGCTCTCTCAGGTACAAGTACTTATTTAGTGCTATTCGGTATTCTTTAATGAGCCAGCACCTCTCACTCGAGAAAGGGGCTGTAAAATATGTAAATTTAGGATTTTAAATTCCTCAAAGCACTCACCTAATTCATTTTATAATATGACTTACAGGTGTTAATTTTCCTTCTCTTCTTGAAAAGAGGATTTATTTAGTTTTGTCTTTTTGATCCTTGCAAGAGAAAAAGATAATAAAATTCTATAGAGAGAAAAAGAGTGAGGAAATTAAGTAATTGAGCGAGTGAGAAAAGGAAAGAAATTGATACAATATGATTTTTCAATATACATATATTCTGGAAACTTGAAAACTCGATTTAGATTGTTTACAAGACAATAATGAAAAATATATATATAGTACAGGAAATGAAATGAAACGTAAACTATCGTTATATAAGAATTATAATATGAGGCGAAAAAAAAAAATCAAACTTACTCAAGAGAGATATATGTGTGGATACATATGAATGCATGCTTTATTGCCTCAGTCTAGTGAGGAAAGAAATTGGTTTTATTATATTAAAATTCATCACTTTTAATTTATCAGATACGAAAATGCACGACAACGACGTTTGACTTTATTCAATTGCTTTTTAAATGTTTTCCAAAACAGATTTCAAAATAATGAAAAATTGGTTTTATTTCGATAAACAAAAAATATTTGAATATGTCAACAATCTTCAAGATTGAGTTAAAATTGAAAGCTGTTACTTGATCAAAGTTAATTTTCTCTCATTTATTCTAATTATTTAAAATCATGCACTAACTTCAAATTTGAGTTAAAAATTTGAATATTAACGGCTAAATCTAATGTAAGCATATTTTATTATTTCTTGCCTGTAAATTGAATCTTACGTCATTATTTGCTAGTCATAGCAATTCTGCTTTTTTTATGACAAAAATAAAATTCCACGAATGAGAAAGATTACATTACACTGTTACTAATCCATAATATAAACTGCAAAAACATCAAAATTAAAAGTTCATTTTCAATTATTATTCTGTATTATTTCATCAAATAAAAGACAACGATAATGAAAAGAGTGAGAAATGAGAAATGAAAGAATCAAGATCGAGTCTATTGACGAGGAAAAGAAAGTTGAAAAAGATGCTTAGAAATTCTTAGCGTAAAACTTCCGTTTCAAGTTGTTTTTATTCCTTTACACATTGTATAACGTGTGTGTATGTTTAAAAGTTCACACATACGTGTGTATATGTATATAAATGAAGAATCAAAAAAGAAATTACAACAAGTTGGAAGACATTTTGTGTTTTCTTTCTCTTCTTTCTCAGATCAAAGTAATAGGTCGTCAAGACGTCTTCTTTTCACTCCCAAATTCCAAGAACAATTATTAAAAATCTACATCTTACAAAACAGGTATATAAAATGAAGGAAGAGAGATAGAGAGGAAATTTAGACACTATTAGATGCTCGGAAGAAATAGCCGAGTAGTAGAGGTGAAGAATAGAAAAGAAATGAAAGAAAGAGAGCTATTTTATGATGTTGAGATTTCTAATAAGCGAAGTGTATATATACACACATTTTGGAGTTTATATATCGTCGAATCGAAGTGAATGTGATATCACTACACTGTTACAAATTTACTTTTTTTCGCGAAACCGTTTATCTAATGAATTTTTTTTGTAGTCTCTTTCACTCGTTATCTTTCTTTCCTTTTTTGACGTCAAAATCATCAGTTTTTTTGTTGCTTCTGATCATATCAGAATGTTTCTCTAATTGATTTTATTCATCGACGAACAATTAAAACAATTTAAAGCTGATTTGAATGCTGAAGATAGAAAGAAAGAGAAGAGTGAGGGAATGAATGAAAATTATGTAAGTACAATAAAGATTTTTTTTTGGTATTTAACGGTTCTCTTAATTTCTCACACCTCACTCACGCGTTGTAAAATTTCTTTATAAACATCTTTTTATCATTTGTATATTTGCGTCAATATTATCGATTCAATTTCAATGTTCCTCTTCTCTCTCACTTACTGCCGAAAGGAAAATTATCTTTTTGTTTGAAATTAGTTTAGGAAAGTATTTCGTTTATTAGTTTAAAAATAATTTTACATTCTAAATGTTGAACTTGATGATGATGATGATGATACTACCCAATAATTATGAATTCAGAACTCAATCCAGCTTACGTGATTAGACACTTGATTTTCAATCTTTTTTTCTTTTCTCTTCACTGTCCATCCACAATGTACAAGAACTATTGAGAGAGAAAGAGAGATAGAGAAATGTTGAAAATCAGAGGAAAATCATTAATGTCTTTTTGAGCAGGTAGATTTCATTCTTTCTCGTTCGCGCCCATTCGTGCTTAACAATTCTTTTAATGTATGTATTTCAAAAATCTAAATTAGAAAAATTATTTTGTTTTTTTTTGAACGTACAATGGGAGGAAAGTGTGTAGCTGTCTGCTATCTCCAAAACGGATAGATATTCTTTTTATTCGTTTAAAAAACCAGTTTTTTATGTTAGATATAAAGACATAAGAAAAAGAGCTGATGAGTGTTGTAAATTCTATGTTGATCTGAATACTTTCTTTAACCTTGTCGTGTCATTAACCCCATCATCATCGTGTCTTTTACTCCCGTTCGCCCAATACACAAAAGCTTTTGTAATGAACGTTATATAATTTGAGGGACCCACAGTGATTTTTTTATTTTATTATAATTTTAATTTTTGCAATAACTTTAAATTTTGTATCACTTCGTGGAAATTTTTTCTTTCCTCGTATGAAATTTTATCCATCAGAAATGTGCTGTGCTTTGTTTATTATTGTAGTGTGGCGACAACACAAAATTCATAATTATTTTAGAATATTTAGTAATCTACAATTGATTTCATTTTTATCCTGACTCCATAAATTTTCTGCATTATAAAAATAACTCGTCGAGACCGTTCAAATGTGTGTGTGTGGCGCAAAACGAAGCAAAAAGAAATACAAAAGCGGAAATAAGTTATTTTGCAATTGACCTCGCTTGTAAAGCGAAAAAGAACATTTTCTTATTCGTACTTTTGGCATAGAGTGAGCAAATGAATGTGGAAAAATGTGTTTGATTTTATTAATATGTGTACAAACCAACACACAGCGAGCAAAACGATAGAGCAAGAAAGAGAGAAGAATCTAACTTATACGCGACTGTGTGTATAATGAAATTTCTTCTTTAGAAGTTATGTACACATACGCTCTTTTCATAAATGTGTGCACACACATGAGAATCGTCGTGGTAGAATATTTTAATAATCTATATAAGAAGCAGTAACAAGAAATAGGAAATTCCAAAACTAATTCAAAACTTCCGTTTCTTATAAAAGGCGTGTATGATACTTTACTTAATAATTTAATGTTTAAATTACTGGACCTTTAGCATTTTGCATTGTTTTAAACTTAATTATTATAATTATAAGAGCTTTTAAATATTCTTTTGTCACAAAAATGTAAGATTATTAATTTATTTTGTTTACAAAAACAAAAATTTAGCAGGTAGTTCAATTTATTAGCATATTTTTAACATTATCGATAATCAAATTTTATTTATTCTCAAAAAAGAAACGAAACGTTTGTCAAAATCATCACCATCATCATCTTAGCTACGGCTACTCATTTTAATCGACTGATGCATCATGTTGAGTTTTTTTTTTCTATTTCCGCTTAAACCGGTTTCGTTCTGCATTCCTTTCAAAGATGAAAAAACTGAGTAGGAATTAAGAGTCTAAGCAGCATTTTGAGAATAATAAACACACAATAATAAAATAACGAAGAAAAAAAATCTGTTTGTAAGCGATTATGCGATGACAGTTTCTCACAATACTAGTTGTTGTGCGTATATTTAAATATGTATCCTTTACTTAATACCTCCTCTGAGATTCTCTCGTTGTTGTGTATTTGTCGGAATTTAGTTCATGTCGCTTTCTCGCTCACATGTTAAATGAGACCTGTAATGCAGAGAAAGAAAGAGAACTGTGCGACTTGTGAGAAAATAAAAAACTGTCTTATATAAAAATCAATTTCCGTTCTACGTGAACGGATGTGGTTAATAGCGTAGACTTTGTGGAACTTGATTTTTTTTCTGTAATAAATGCTCTGTTGCTCTTTTTAATGAACGTGTGTCTTTATTATCTAACTCGTTACATTTTTCACTTTATGCAGAAAGGAAGTACTAAAGAGTGCGAGAGATCAACGAGATGAAATTATTGCCGATTCCTCTATCGCCATTGGGAGCACCGCCCTTAGGCATGTGGAGTTCAGATTTTCTCTGGCGCTATCCTGCTGCACCACCCAGTCCTTTAGCCGAGTTGAAAACTCAGCTGCCTACTCAACTCTCATCAGATCCGCGCCTTTGGGGACGCGACGAAGTTGTTATTTTTTTACGTTGGACTGAACGTGAATTTGATTTGCCCAAGTTTGAACTCGACTTGTTTCAAATGAATGGAAAAGCACTTTGTTTGTTGACAAAAAATGATTTGGCTGAACGTTGCCCTGGAGCTGGTGATATTATTCACAATGTCTTGCAATTACTTATTCGTGATGCACAGATGCTGCAGCGACCGTTCAGATCAGAACTGCCGAGCAGTCCAATCACACCAACAAATCGCTACCCACTTTCACCACACAGTCATCCACCGACACCGAATTGGAATTCACTTGTGCCACCGAATGGTGAAAATAGCTTTTATGCATCGCACTTGCAACATTTTATGACATCGAATTCAGTCACATTGAGTCCTGCGCCGTCAATTGATTCTCAGGCAGGCAGTCCACCAGGACAAGAACCGCCTGTCAATATATTCTCATCGAATAGTACAAACGATGTCGCTCAAGCGAGTACAAGTGATGCATCTGATGCTCGATCAAGCAGTGCCAGTGGCACTTCAGCTACAGCTGGCAACAGCTCACGTAGCAGCAGCAATCACAGTGATTCCGAAGACGAAGGTGCCAGTTTCAAGCACAAAATCCCAAAATTGCTTCCACCACCGATTCATCATAAGTCGTTATCATCTTCACATCAAAAGCATCAACAAAGTCCACCAGTTACACCAAGTTACAAAGAATCTTCATCATCATCGACTACGCCATCGCATCTCACACATCAAATTGGAGATTTCAAGCAACACAGTATTTTCTTCAATGGCGCTCTCGATGCTGTCACTAATACAAGTGGATCGAGTAACAGTGCAAGTCCATCAACACCAACAACACCAGGATATCTGTCAGTTAAAAGAGAATTCTTCCCTGATACACCAACTGAACCTAATACAAGTGAGTTTAAATTAATAATTTTTTTGTGAAAAATATCTAAATTATTTTTAAAATTTATAGATGGTCGATTACTTTGGGATTTTCTTCAGCAACTTCTCAATGATCATCAACAACGTTATAGTAATTACATTGCATGGAAATGTCGCGATACTGGGGTTTTCAAAATCGTTGATCCAGCTGGACTTGCAAAAGTATGAAACTGAAATCCTATTTAATTTTATTGACTCATTATCTTTGTTGTTTTAATTCTAGCTTTGGGGAATTCAGAAAAACCATTTATCAATGAATTATGATAAGATGTCTCGTGCATTGCGTTATTATTATCGTGTGAATATTTTGCGAAAGGTGCAAGGAGAACGTCATTGTTATCAGTAAGTTCAATTAACTTAAAATTATTATAAAAATATTAAATATTTTTTCATAAACAGGTTTTTGCGAAATCCAACTGAATTGAAGAGCATAAAGAACATTTCACTGCTACGACAAACGATGACAAATCAACAACAACAACAACAATCAACAGCAACTGCACCATCGACAACTTCTTCATCATCATCATCAGCGGAAGCTCAAAATTCTGCTGCTGCTGCCGCCTTACAAGCATCCGCATTGGCAAGTTTATTACCACAGAGTACAACCAATTTTCATCATTTAACAGCAGCACTAGTACAAAGTAGCAATAATTTAAAGCTACAGTTCAGTGGTCGCAATAATGCTGAAGATGAGCCTCATGATTTGAGCACAACATCGAATCAAAATGAAAGCTTTATGAAAAATGCCGAATGTTATCCGTAAGTTAAATAATATTTTTCTATTGTTTAGATTTTTAATAAAATTTTTATACAATTAGACTTATTCATGGAGCAAATGGCTTAACGACCATTCAACTGTTGCGTCAAAGCCAGGAAAATTCATCCTCACAATCGCCATCGTCATCGCCTACTTCATTGTCACCTCCCATTCACCACTTGTCGTTGCATAAAGAAAATCAAGAACATCAGCAGCAACAGCAACATGTTGAAGAAATGCCAACGGACTTAAGAAAAATTAATAATTGATTTTTGAGATTGTGATTATTGGATACATTTCTATATATACATACACACACATACATTTTTATATGATAGCTTAGAATAACTAGATTAAATATGATAATGAAAAATGGAGAATTAAAAAACTTCACATTAATGTGCCAATCTTACAGATTTTTATACATACACAACACACAACATATTGAGCAATTGACTTTTAGCTTTAGAATCTTAGAATTATGTGAAAAAAAAATTTAAATTTTAAAAAAGAAAAAGAAATTTTAAATTAGATTTAATGAAACTACTTTTTGTTTGTTTAATATTTTTTTGGTGATCAACATTTATTTCATTCTTTATAATTGTGACTGCTTTCTTTGCTTTTCCCTAAAAAAAATTAATTTTACTGTGTTCAGAATCTTGATAAATGAAAGAAAAATAAATAAATTCTTCCTCTTGTCTTCCAAAATAAGAAAGAAATAAAAACTAAGATCTTATTAAAAAAAAAGTTTTAAATTTTTGTATAATGCATGTGACAAATAAGAAAAAGAAAATTATGTAAGAAGGAAATTTAAGTGATATCGTGTAAACATTTTTAAAATAATAATAAAAAGAAGAAAATTTGCAATTAATGAAGTATATCTACTAAGAAAAAAATTTTTATTGTGTGAGTCATTCATTTTTAGATGTTGTCATAAAAGAATTTGTTTTCATCGTATCATATTTCGTATTCTCGAAGGAATCATTAATTATACTCAGAATATAGAGAAATATTCACCTTCGTTGATAATGGATGATAAGTAAATAGCTCACGAACATAAATTTTTATTTCTAATTCAACATTTTCTTTTTTATTTATTTAGCTTTAATCCAAAAGGAACTACAATATATAATAATATATATTTATATACTTTCGTTATATCACGAGAAAAAAATACTCAATTAATAAGATTTTTCAATTCACAAACTTAATATCGATATTTTTCTTTTCTTCTTTATTGAGTATCGATTTCTTTCAGATCAAATTTGAGATTCTTGTTGTTGCCACGGTATTTCAAATTCATTGGCAAAGCTACGCGCTGTGTTTTTCTCAAAATACTTGAACATCCCAAACCACCATTCTTTGCTTCCGCTGAGGTTATTGTTCATTAAAAAGTTAATGTTTTGATGATAACTCCAAAATAGTCTCGTTGTAACGTAATATGCTATAATAAAGAAATTATATCGATGTGTAAATTTAAAATAATTAATTTTTCTCATGATGATGCTCACCTAATAGCACATCGATTGAATAATGTGAATGTGAAATTAACAAAAACGCCATTCCTGCAAGTGCATTCAACAAAGCGAGTTTTTTCAAAAATTGAAACTTCTTTGGTAAGTCTGTGTAAATGAGATAAAATAAGAAACAGTTGCAAAGAATGATTATATAAAATTTGCTTACACTCATCTAACACCAAATAAGCAAATATCAAAATGGTAGTATGTCCACTAAATATCGAATCACCACAATATTTTTGTTGTCCATTGATACTTAGTCCGAGACCAGTAAAGACAAAAAATGCCCTCTTAAGTGTTTCTAATAGCGAAGATGATTTTTGTGGCGAGCAGTAGTATGTCTTTGAGGAAATTGGCAAAACTGTTATAGTCATTGTAATTGCACGATAGCAGTATAAAATTGATAACATTAGGAAACATCTTTTTGCAACGATTAGTCTAGAAAGAAGAAAAAAAAAAATATTATGATTAAGACAGATTGCGTTTAATAGAGACAAATGTCATGTTTATGACTCAATTTTCAAATTCTTATGAAAATCATTATGACACTCTCTTTATTTTTTTTGCGTCTTCATTCTGTGTGATTGTGAATGTTTCTACATATATGTTTATTTTTTTCGCTAAATAAATAAACATTTTGAATCGATTGGCACGAACAAGTGACTTTTAACATGTTTTAACTTAAAATTTTTCGTCACTCATTCGTTCATTTAGTAAAATGCCGTCAGATAATGATTTTCATTTTCATTCGTAACAATGATTTACCGCTTTTTATGGAAAAAAATAGTAATGATGCATATGTTAACTACAACAATGATTTGAATTTCTGTGATGTATAACAAAAAATCCACAGGACGAATGTTGTCCAGGAAGAGGTCGGGTAGTGGAGCTTTGTCTTCAGGCAACCGATTATGCGTGAATATTAATGATATGGTCGATATAAAGAAGCTGAACACGAGAATAATGAATGCTTGAAAAATAAAATAAGATTTGCAATTTAGTGACAATGTGGAGTGAGGAAAATGATAAAAGTCATTTGAAATAATTACCTAGAAGCACTTTAAATCGCTCTTTGGTAAAGAAACTTTGTGAGATGAGCATGCCGTGATTGAGGTCCGTCGTAAACTGATTGTTTTCTGTTTCGTTCTCTTCGTCGATGACGATGTGTTCATTATCACATATGCTCGATTTATGCAGTTGATGATTATTATCGGTGGGACTTAAGTTTTCAACATAAACGCCCGACACAGCCTACCAAATGAAGAATGGTAGAAAGAGAAGAGTAGAAAAAAAATCGATTTTGTTAAAAATAATGAATTAAGAATTGAATCGACACTTGAAAGAAAGATAAAGAGAGTATGTGAAGCACTTAAAAGATAATTTTTTTTTTATTTTTTTGTTATTGACACACTTTACTTTTATCTTATTTTAGATGCTCACGATAATAAAATTCACTTTTTTTTCTCTCAATGTTCTTTTATTTTCACACAATTATGAAAATCTTTACACTCACTTCATATTGCATTTTTCGAAATAATTTTTTACCATATTCCATGTTCATTGCAACTAGTTATGGCATTGAATGAATTTACGACTAATTTTGAGAATACAAATAAACAAAACATTAAATTAAAGATAAGAAAACATTTTTTTGGTAGACTTGACTTTGGCCAAACAATCTCGAATTATTATAAGAAAAAATTTCATAAAACTCTCCATATAAATCTATAAAAAAGTAGCGCATTTACACCCTTACTATTCAATTTCTTTCCAAGAGTTTAGATTTTTCGATAAAATGTCATTTTTACATAAAATCATTAACAAAAAACAAAATAATTAAAAGAAATTAAATAATTTTCAAAAAATGTTTCCATATACTTAGATTTAATGTCTCAGTTAGACAGACAGGTTGATAAAGTGGATAAACGAGCACTTTCTTTGTCAACTGATGTGCTAAAAAAAGTAGAATTCTAAATATTTTTTTAACGGTTCATACATTTTTGAGTTCATGTAGAATCAAATTCTTAAATTTTGCTGTAATTAATTTTAATAAATCACAGTGTACTTAATTTATTATTCTTTACCAGATAATTAGTTTAATTTAGCAGAAAATAGACTTAAAATTTGTAAAAACATTATAAAAAATTCTAATGTTATTTTATCTATATTAAAATGAATATAATCTAATATATTTAAGAAACAAATAAAAATAAATCTTAAATTACATTAATTTTAGCTATTATCTTTTATTTAAGTAAATATATTGAATTATTTATCAAAAATTTGAAAATTATTTTTAAAACACGTTAAGTTTAAAAAAAAATCACTCACTTCAAATGACTGCACACATTTTTACTAGGGCATCTGAGAAAATTTCAAACTTTTTTTCTCTATGTGTTATTATCTGTAATTTTAAATTATTTTCGACATCTTACCGCAATTGAATCAATTAATTTTTCTAATTAAGCTAAGTGTAAGTCGAGATTGTTAAGGAAAACGACTAGAATGGACTGAAAAAGTGTGTAAAAGTGCAAAAAAAATCAGATTGTAAAATTCTCTCTGTGTTTGTATGGTAAACAAAATTTTTCTCCTTTATTGAAAATTTTTTTCATGTTTTTTTACATTCAAATTTGAAGAATTTTCTAAGTGAAAATATCAATAAAATGAACAATTGATTTGTTTCATTAAAAATGTTTATAAATTTACACAAAAAATTAACAAAATTGTGCATAAAATTGTGAATTGTGTGACTCTCATTTTTGTGAATCATAAGTGAACAGCAAATTTAAAAATTTTTGAAATTGTCATTTTATGCGAGAGAACTTCCTTTTAAAACTTGCTGCGTCCAAGTGCACTAAAATGGAAAAAGTCATTCAAGTGAATCAAAAGTTGTTCAGGAATTTAAATAATTAAAAAGTTATTTTTAAGTGTTGAATTAAAAAAGTTTTAGAAACACTAGATTGTTTTATTTTTAGAATCTGTTCATTGAAATTTCCAATCAAGTCAAGACTTTTGATTTAGAATCATTCTTATAAGAGTCAAGAAGGAATTTGGGTCAAGTGGAGTTTTTTTTATCACTTGAATGTTATCCTTCATACTTGCATTTTGTTCAATGTTACTTGACTTATATCCTTTGCACTTGACTTTTATCTTTTATTTCAAGTATGCTTATTTATTTTGCTATAAAATTTCTATCAAGTTTTTTTTCCACTATAAATAATTTCTTATTGGAGACACACACAAATTCTGATTGTAAAAGTCATTCATGAGAATTTAAAATTCATTTATGAAAAATTATTAAGCATTGAGTGAATTTTGTTTTAAAACTGATAACAAGAAAATTGATGCAAATTAAATGAAAGTTTATCAATTGCATTCATTTGTTCAATTTTTAATCATAATTAGTATAGAGAAATCAATCTTAAATGAATAATCTCAGAAATAAACTGATTTATTTTCTTTTAGAAGAATAATATAAATTTTATTTAAATTCGTAAAGTTAACTAGTAACATTTCAATTTTTATCAATAAGCAATTGTCAATTGAAATTGTTTAGTGAACAATCAATGCATTTTTCGTCAATGTCAATTACAATTAATGAAGAATTAACTTTTTAGAATTTGTAACTTTTTAACTTTACAGCAGTTTTTATTTTGAAAAATTTTTATAGTTAACAATGTCCACTTACAGCATGTGAAAAAAAGTGTGTTAGAAGCCAAACAGAAAAAGAGACACTTTAACAAGTTTAGTATGAGCGGGATTCAAATACGTGTCTCTTTATTGTCGCTCATATGCTTTAAAAACTTAAGCTTGAATTTCATTATTCTTCATTTACAATTATATTCATTTTCACTGCTATTATATGACTTCATCAGACAATTCCTTCCTGAACATTTTAAGAAATGTTTAAAGTTAATATAAAACAACACAATGATATGACGAAAAATATTTGAAATTTTAAGACAAAAAAGAATTTATAGAAATTTTGTGACATATCAGATTAAAGCAACTTTAGACCTTGCAAAACGTGTCAAGTTAAATTTCTTAAAAATTTGTAAATATTTAGGGTGAAAAAATTTTTAGGATCAAAAAAGTAATTTCAATTATCAAAGTTTCACTAAATAACTTTTTCATGAATTTTGAGCTTCAAAACGTGAGACATAAAATTTCTAATCTGTTTATAAACACTAAAGCTGTATCAACAATGGATTGAAAGAGAATATTATTATCAAAAGCTCTTACTAATCCTTTTTCCTTTAAAAACTTGTCGGCAATAAATTAAATTTACAAATTGTCATCCCAATTTTATCTAATCTATATCCATTTCCTTTTTATGTGTTTATAGGAGACCAAATAGATGTCAACAACAATAACGACAGTTTTGTAAAAAAAATTGAGGTGAGTGCTCTTTGATGTTTGTTTTCTCGTCCTTATCACAGCTAATTTGTGGCTACACCCTTTAACCTCTTGACCCTATAGTATTTCAAATGAACATTTTTCATTAAGAAATTACTCAATTTTAGCTCCTTTTCTTGTCGCACTATTTTAAATGGATTTTTTTAAACTTTTAAAAATAATTTATTTTTGTAAAAATTCACTTTTTTGGTAAATTTTAAAAATAACAAAACTCCATAAAAATTAGTTGTTATTGCAAAAATATTTAACAGTCCATATGTGAATATATTTTAAATCCAAAAATTATTTTCTGATCACAAATTTTAAACTTCAAATAACTTTTTACTATATTTTCATTTTCACGAAAAAGAATGTGAAAAATTATAAAAAAGAAAATTCAACTAGTACCTCGAATGGTTAGAAAGCAACTGATAATATGCATGTCTGGGCAGTGAGAGCAGAGTTAGAATTTCTTAAGGGGAAGCAATTTTTTCAGAAATAGGAGAAAGTTTTAGGGGAAAATAAGGAAAATGTGGAGAAAATTAGGGAAAATGTAGAAAATTGTAAGAGAAAATGGAGAAATTGATGAGAGAATTTAAGGAGCAATGATAATCTGCGCAAATGCCAAGTTGAGAATTTTCCCCTTGCTGAAGGTTCTATTTGAATTTCAACTTTAGTGCTCTCTCAACTGTCGGTCAATTTACACGTACATTTCGATATATTCCTCATTTTTCCTTCTATTTCATTTTAAAAGAACTCACAAAAGAGACAAGAAAAAAATAATTTCATAGGTTTAAAGTGAGAATAGAGAAAAAGGAAAAATAAAATTTAAAACGAATAGAAGTCGGAGGAAAAAATGTTTGAATTTTTATATAGTGAACGGGACTTCTTTCAAATTCATTCTCAACTGAGATGAGATTTTTGAAGGAATATAGAGTTTATAAAATATTTAAGAAAAAGTTTTAGGATAAAATTTTTCAACCATAAAATTAAAATGTGTATAAATTAAAATTGCCGCAATTAATTGTCGAAGTTTCATATTTAATCAAATATCAAACTCATGTCAAATGAATGGAGTTAAAAATGAATTTAAATAAAAGGTGAAAGATTTGCGTAAAAAAATTACCAAAGAAGTGAAATTAAATAATAAAAAAAATTTTACTCCTATTTGAAAAAGGCGACTCGCTATAATAATTTCGTAAAAAAATCATAATAAAAAATGCAAATTTTATGTGCAAAAAAGAGAAGAAAAAAATTAAAGTGCTTGAAAAAAATATTTCCTTTACTCTCCCCCATTACTACTTCCTAGTTCCCCACGAATAGCTTTAAATCTCACGATACTCAATACATAATTTCATACTTAATTTTATGTATATACTTTTTCTTTTTTCCCTTTGTAGTACTCCAAACTTCGCTCTAAAAATTCAAGAAAATTTTGTTGTTAAATTATTGAGCAAATACGAGTTTAAAATTGTTATTTTCAATAACTATGGGGCTGCATCAAGCAGCAACAAATGTCGTAACAGTGATTGTTCTTTTATGGATAGCTGAAATTATTAATGCGTCTCGTGAGTATATATTTTTACAGTAATACTTACCCTTGTGTATGCGCCATGGCATAGCATGTGAGGATTAATGGCAATAAACGAAATTGTCGCCAAATACGAAACCCTTGTGAATTTTCTCAGTTTGAAGTGATTTCTAAATTATTATTTTCAAGAGAGACAGAATTGTTGACAGACAAAACATGTCAAATTTCTAACTTTGTTATGTTGTGACTGTGAAAATATTTTTCATTATTCAGTTAAAAATTAAATTAACTTTAATGAAGCCTAAATATTTTTTTTCCTAAAAATATATTCATTGAGCCTAAAGGTATAATTTTTTTGAAAATAATTTATTTTTAAGTGAAATTTAATCTTTTAAACCTGAAATGGATATTTTTGAAAAAAAAATTACCTTTACCCAAAAATAAAATTTCATCTCTATGAAAAAACTGAGAAAATGTACAAGAGCCTTCATTATTGAATCATATGCCAATTTTACCCTGAAAAATTTTCCCACTTCCTATCTATTCCATAAAAAATAAATTTTCACCTTTTGTGTGACTATAAAAAATATGATAAAAAATTTGTGATACTAAAAATGGTTGAAAACAATTATTAATTTGGATTATAGATGGAAATTTTTCTGAATTTCCATATATACACTATCTCACACGTAAGTTAAGAAAAGTAAAGTTTTTATCGCTTGGATTTTTCATAAACTCTTGAAAAGTGAATAAACAAAAAAAATATTATGTAAATTAAATTCGAAATTGGTTTGTTTTTGTGTATAGATCCACCTGAAATTATTAAGAAACCTGAAAATCAAGGGGTCAGAGTTGGAGGCGTTGCTACCTTCTTTTGCTCTGCTCGTGGTGATCCGCAACCTACAATTAATTGGAGAAAAAATGGCAAAAAAGTTTCGAGTAAGTTTTCAAGTTCAATGAAAATTAAAAGTGATTGAAGAGACGAGAAAAGTGCTTGTGAAATGAAATAGCAATAAATTATAAATCTATCGAAATATGAAATGAATTATAAATTGATAACAACGCAGACTAATGCAGTTAAATTATTAAAACTGTTTACACATCAGAAGCTCTTGAATTTTACATAACTTTAATTTACTAAAGTGCTTAATGATGAAACATTATTTAGTGATTGAAAATTAAAAATACATGCGGGTGA
Organism: Polypedilum pembai; assembly: GCA_014622435.1. Lineage (NCBI taxonomy): Eukaryota > Metazoa > Arthropoda > Insecta > Diptera > Chironomidae > Polypedilum > Polypedilum pembai. The sequence continues at coordinate 42,781 of JACWBX010002722.1, read as the reverse complement.
TTCTGTTGTTTATTCTATTTCAAATTGAAAAGAATAGCTTTATTACGTTTATTTTATTTTCTTTAAAATATAAATTTTCTTTTCTAATTTAATTCTCAAGCCATTAGAATTTAGTTACAATTATGATCTTGACAAATTAGTCTTTTAAAAAACTTATAATAATAAATTCAAAATTGTGATCATAAATTCTATAATTTTTCTAAACATTTCAACAGTTTTATGGAATTATCCATAAGAAATTTTTTTAAAACTTAAAACATTGTAAATATTTTATGTGTGACTGACGTGTGCAATGTTTTGGTCATGACTAATTTCCACAAGTTTCATTTCACAATGGAATGTTTATTTACTACTAGTTTTGTAAAGTTTTGCGTTTATTTTCCAAGCATAATAAAATATTCAAATTTTATGCTATGCACAAGCGGATGAGACCCCGCAAGGATTCGAAATTTATATTTTTCTACAATTTGTTCTAATGTGGAAATAATATTGATTAGAATCAGAATCCCACAAAGAAATTTCCATAAATTTAATTAATCAGAGCTATTTATGGCTTGATGATAATTAGCCTTGAAAGGTTTCATTTTTGATTTTCTTTCCCTTTTGTTCTCTATGATAACGTAATGCTTAATGAATTGAATATTTTAAAGAACATAAACAAACAAAAAGCTTAATCAAGAATTTCCAAGCAATTGTCTCTCTCGAGTTCACTCAACAAATTTGATTAAAAGTGAAGAATCTAAATTTGAGACTTTATTTAATGAAATCCCAAAGACACACAAAGCAGATACACCGTCATTGAAACAAATGGGATTTCATTGCTACGAATTGAGCCTGTGAGAGCCGGCCGTGACGATGCTCCTTATGAGTGCGTTGCGGAAAATGGTGTTGGCGATGCTGTTAGTTCGGAAGCGACATTGACTGTATATGAAGGTAGAAAGACTGCATAATTAAATTTTCTCTAAAACAAACTTGGGCTAATGATCAAAAATTAATCTTACAGCTGATAAAACTCCAGTTGGATTCCCAACAGTCGAGGTAAAAATAAATTGTCGCTTTTAGATTTCAAATCAAGTATTTATTGTTTGTGTGCATTTGTTTTGTTTTCAATAGATTCAATCGAATAATAGAGTCATTGAAATTGGTCATACAGCAGTGCTGCAGTGTAAAGCAAGTGGCGCTCCAATGCCAAAAGTCTATTGGCTGAAAGACATGAAGAGAGTTGAAATGAATTCACGTTATACCATTTTGGATGGTTCGTTGCAAATTTCGCAAAGCGAAGAGGCAGATCAGGTAGAATATTGACCAATAAACAATTTGGTAAGCAATTAAAGCACGTATATCTTTTGAAAATTAGGGAAAATACGAATGTGTAGCAGAAAATCAAGTTGGTACAGAACATTCGAAAGCCATAAGCTTGTATGTGAAAATTCGACGCGTTCCACCACAATTTTCGCGTCCACCTGATCCCATAAATGAGGTAATGTTAGGCGGAAGTTTAAATCTGACATGTGTGGCTGTTGGTTCGCCAATGCCCTTCGTTAAATGGCGTCTACAAGATGAGGATATCACACCAGAACACGATTTACCGGTCGGAAGGAGTGTGCTCCAACTAAATGACATCAAAACTAGCGCCAATTACACTTGTGTTGCATCGTCAAGTCTTGGTGTGATTGAAGCTAATGCAATGGTGAAAGTCCAATGTAATTTTACACTTAACTTATGTAATTTGTTGACAATGAACTAACGGAAATTCACTTCAATTTACAGCACTTCCGATTGCTCCAACTGACTTGAGAATATCTGAAGTCACAGCAACAACGTAAGTAAATTTAAAGTAAGACAAAGACACTCTGATTATAAAAAGCTGTCAAAATTTTAAATTTTCACTAGATATGTATTATTTTATCTGATTTTAAATTGCTCAAGACATTTTAGCAAAAATTTCCAATTTTTAGTTTACTTTTTTCAAAGATGAATTTTTTATAAAAAAAGGCAAAAACAAATCCAAATATTTTAAGAAATAGATTTAAATTATGCGGGTACAGATAAGGATACATTGAGTATGTTCGAGTGTCTTCGTTTAATTTTAAAGCTATAATTTGTATGTTTGAAAAATCTAATTTATTTAATTTTTTTCAAACAGCGTTCGTTTAGAATGGAGTTATAAGGGAACTGAAGATTTGCAATATTATGTTCTTCAACATAAACCAAAGAATGCTAATCAAGTAAGCAAAACATTTTTTGTGCTCATTTATATGTCATTAATAATTTTTTTTCTAAAAAGGCGTATAGTGAGACTAGTGGAATTATTACAATGTTTTATATTGTGAGAGGTCTCAGTCCATATACTGAATATGAGTTCCATGTGATTGGTGTCAATAACATTGGAAGGTAATATTTATGCGAATTTTTCATGGAGGCTAGACATACAATCAAATTCTTCTTTTTTCTTTGTTTTTTGTGTTACATTCTGAAATATTCAGAGGGCCGCCGTCAGCTCCAGTGTCAGCAACGACAGGGGAAACAGGTAAGATCAGTTGAATAATTAATGTGTATTGTGGTTCATTCTTCACTAATCCCTCTTTCTAACTGTCTTTGTGCAACGTTCTTTTTCTTGCTTGTTTTGTGGAATTAAAGGCTCTAGTAAGTTTCATACTAACTCAACTAATATTTATTCATAGCTTTAAATTATCAAATTAAAACTAAAATTCCTTTTCTCATTCTTCGCATAATTAGAAATGGAAAGTGCTCCAAGAAATATAGAAGTTCGACCACTGAGTTCATCAACAATGGTAAAAGAAATTTTCAATTTTAAACTAAAACAATCAATAATCAATATTATTTTATTATCAAAAAGGTCATTACTTGGCAGCCTCCTGAAACACCAAATGGTCAAATAAATGTGAGTTAAAGTTAAAAATTGTTATAAACTCATGATTATAAATAAAATTCTTCTTAAAGGGTTATAAAGTTTATTATACCACAAATCCAAATCAACCTGAAGCTTCATGGAACTCACAAATGGTCGATAACAGTGAATTGACCACAATTTCTGACCTCACACCGTTAGCTATTTATACAATACGCGTACAAGCATTCACGTCAGTGGGCGCAGGCCCCATGTCGAATCCGATTCAAGTTAAAACACAGCAAGGTAATATTTTATTAGAAAAAGTTTTTCCCTCTTTCTGCTTTGACGAAAAACTTTTCTCTCTCTTTAAATTTTTACAGGCGTTCCGTCTCAACCAAGTAATTTTAGAGCAATTGACATTGGTGAGACAGCTGTGACATTGCAATGGAACAAGCCTTCGCATAGTAGCGAAAATATAGTTCATTATGAGCTATATTGGAATGACACGTACGCCAATGAGCAGCATCATCAGTAAGAATGAAATTGAATCAAATGCAAAAAATCGATTTTAATTATTGTTTTCAATTTCACAGACGTATTCCGAATGTTGAGACTTATACGATGAGTGGACTTTATCCTGACACATTGTATTATATTTGGTTAGCAGCTAGATCACAACGTGGAGAAGGTGAGAATGAGTCAACAAAAATTTCTTTTGAATATACTCACTGTGAAATTTGAATTTTTTCTTTCTGTTTACTTAAAAAAACAGGAGCAACAACTCCACCAATTCCTGTTCGTACAAAACAATATGGTAAGATACACAATAGCACACTATGTTCTCTACCGAATGATATCTTCAAATGTCTCTCACACTAACTCATTTGAAGATTTTATTCGGTGTCTAGATAGAAAGGTAAAATAAACAAAAGTAAACGACCCTTATGAGGCCAACAATATCAAATCATCAATAACTTCCATTTTTACATCTAACATCCATATATCTATGTTTTATGTATTTTGAATTTGATTTCTTTATTAAAAGAGAAAAAAAATTTCTAACAAAAATTAGGGAAGTTTCAAAAAAGCAAAAAAAATCTCGAGAGTGTATTGATTGAAATGAATGAATGTATCTTAAGCAATATTTGAATCGACTTTTTATCACATGGTCATGAAAATGCATGGTTTTAATTTTTTTCTTCCACATGATATATTTGAATGTTTGCACTAATTTTCTTTCCAAAAAACAACAAAAAACAGCATTGCACATGTTCGCACCTGAAAAATGTTAAAATTTCTTATAAATTTAAATAGAAGAAAATTTAGTTCTTTTCTATTTTATCAATGAAATTTCTTTATTTTAAATTTTTTTTTATTTTATAACTAATTGTCAAGTTAATGTCGTTGCATCCAGTAGTAAAGATGAAATGCTAATGAATTTGTACACCTTTGTCTATTCACTTAAAGTGTAGATAATTCTTTATATTTTTCTAAAAGAGTGAACTATTTCTAAAGTATTTGAAAAATCTTGCTGTGAAAATTCTTCAACTGAAATTTTTTGTAATTTTGTTTTTTGCATCAATTGTAGTCCTTAGGCTACTTTTAATATTTTTGCTATCGTTTTTGACTGTTTTTTGAGTTTAAATGTTTTTTTTCCTCAATATACCTATTTTTAGACAATCTTATCCATTTTTTGACGGTTTTGTAAGTTTTTTTTTACAAAATCGTTTTACATGAAATTTTTTTGAAAATTTAACTTTTTGTTGACGTATTTCCATAGCAAAGAAAAAGAATTACATCTTATCATTTTCAACTAATGATTCTTTACTGCTGAAAAAAACAACTGACATTAATTTTTTATTTAAATTTTTGATTTTAATATTTTTTTATTTTCCTTATTTTTTTCTTTTTCATTTCGTGTTTTTGTTTAACAAAATTTGAATTGTGTTTGATTTACGAAACAATGTAACATAATTGCAATTTATGAGCAGTCCCTGGAGCACCTCCTCAGAACAATACATGTCAAGCTACTAGTCCGACAACAATTAAAGTGTCCTGGAAGCCACCACCACAAGATCAATCAAATGGTCGCATAATGTACTACAAACTTTTCTTTGTCGAAGAAGGACGATCAGATAATGAAGCTGATTCGATAAAAATTTGGAATACAACTGAGTTCACACTCGATGAGCTCAAACGTTGGACAGAATATAAAATTTGGATTTTAGCCGGAACTATTGTTGGAAATGGTCCACGTTCTCAACCAATCAAATGCAGGACACATGAAGACGGTGAGATTTTTGACTTTTTTTCTCATATTTTCAAGAAACAATTGAAAAAATAGTTTCCATGAAACTTTTAAAGAGACATTCATTCTCTTTGACTAATGACTTTTTTGCCTTAAATCTTATTCCATTCTATTCCTTTTTACAAACCGATCAACAGGATTTTTGAAAAGATTTTTTATTATCAAATTTTTTACTTTGTTTTTTGAGCGAAGACAAAACTGGATTTTTGATTGTCTTTCAAAAGAAAAATTTTTTTAATTCTTTTTTTATAAACTGAAAACATTATAAAATTTATTTGCAGCAGGATGCAGATTTATTTTTGAAATGATAAGGTTTTGAATTTTTAATCGAAAATAATTCTCTTTTTCCATGTAAAAATTTGAAATTTATGGCAGCACACACTCGCATAGTTTCAATGTTTTTTTGAAGAAGAAAAAATTGAAAAAAGAATTTTTTGGAGTTTTTTTAAAATTCGGACGATGTTGTTTGGCAATGTTTTTGAGCCATTTTTATATCTTTTTTTTGTCATAATATCTTTTTGAATCAAGATTTTTTAAACAATGCATGGTACTAACTTTTTTCTATTTTTGGTTTTTGAAAGCATTTTTCTATCACCACTCTTTATGCCTGTTCCTTTCCCATCACAAAATTCACTTTATTTCTCTTTTATGCACATAGTTGCACAGAAAAATATTTCTTAATTGTTATAATTCTATAACATTTACTTACTTATGTGCATTTATAGAGATTCATAGTTAAATTTTTGTTTCCTCACAATTTAATTTTTATGTTTGTTTACACCAACTTTCGCACATGTAGAGAAATTTTTATGATTTAAAATATTTGAAAGTTTCTCATCTTAAAAATTTCTCTACTTAACGCACAATTTTCCATAAAAGCACTCTCATTAGAATAGTTACAATATTTGCACCACAATTTACTGAAATGTGTTAAACACTGAGCACAAATCACATTTTTATTTTCTTCTTTTTCTTTATTAATGAGCGAATGCACTGATATGTATTAAAATTTTGTAATTTGTGTAAATCTTGACTAAAGCTTTAAATATCTTAAAAAAAACTAAACATGTGATTGAAAAATCGAAAAAGAAATAATAAAAGTTAATTTGAATGAATTGATGTGTGAATGCAATAAAAGTATGAACGATTGTGACTAATAATTTATTTAATACACTATTAACTAACACTCTCATTGTCTGATTAATACAAATTACATTTTTAAAAAATAATTCTTAAGTTTGAACACACACACAAATATTCATAACATAATAAAACTTGAAAATAAGAAATTTGCGATGGCTTTTACATAAACATCTTGCGAATAAGAATTCAATTGCCAAATATTTATAGAAATGTAAAGAATTTGTCTACATTTGAATACCAAAAAATAACATCAAATCAACATCATAAATGAAGAAATTTGAAGCATTTGCGAGTGACATTTGCCTCTAAATGAGACAATTCTTTAAAATGAAATACAAAATTTTGAATTGCTATTATAAGTGTAATATTCTACCTTTGAATTAATGATAAATTTTATTGTTGTTGTTATTGCTCGCATTTTTGAAATTCTCAAGAAAATTACTTGAACAAAAATTGAGAATTTTGAAAATTTTAATGACAATGACAGCAATGCGTTAAGTTTGCAATTTTAAAATTTTAAAGAAATAAGGAATGTTCTGCTGCTGTTTAGCTAATTGATAAATCTTTTCTTTCTCTTTTTATTTTAATGTTTGAGTTGATACAAAAATTACTATGTAAAAAATCTAGAAATTTATTTTATTTCAAAAAGTTTTAATTGAAGATAAAAAAACTTACAACTCTTTAAAAAATGGAAGATTTAAATGTTTAACTCTATATATTTAATATAAATATTGTTTAAAATTTTTATCTAACACGTGTTACTTTTTTGCACTTTTTGATATCTTTTTTGGATGCTTGAAAACAAAAATCGAAAATTTCATCACTATATTAATCATCTCTCTTCGGGAATGCAAAACTAAAATAAAAAAAAAATAAATTGAATGCTCTTTCATTGTTGAATATGAATTTAAATTCATTGTGGAACGCTTTATCTATCTTACGAAACTAAACTCTAAATAACACACATTGATTGATTTCATAATGGATATTTTTTATTAAAAATTTAGCTAAGAGTGAGTAATAATTAGAAGTATTTTCTAAATCACTTATCATTTGTCTTTATCTATCTCTTTCTTCTCTCTCTTTCTTAGTTTTTGTGACAATTATTTAAATAAGCTTTCATTCTATCACTTTAAAATGAAATTAAAATAAGTATGAGAACTTATTTGAATAATGTCAAAACATTTTATTTAATGCTTTATATTATTTCATATAAAACACTTAACCTAATTATCATTCTAAATATTCTAACATTTTTGTTAAATAATGAATTTCTTTAAATTTTAACAAGGCATGTTAAATATTTGCATGCATGAACATGTAAATTTGTTTTTGTATTCTTTTCATATTTTTAAACGTTTTCTTCCAAAATTTCATTCGTATTTAAAAAAGATTAAGAACTACATAGTTACTCGAATTATTTGGTATTCAAATGTCACCTCAGAAGAGAAAATTCAAAAGATATTTTCAAGGGTTTGATATGGCTATTGAATCAAACTAAATATCACTTTATTATTGAACATTTTTTAATCATAAAATATGAAATGTATAATTTTATTAGATTGATGACCATTTTGCATTTAAAATTGTGTGAAATGATTAGATTTTTGACTGTGCAATTGTCATTATGCGATTGTATTAATGGTCAATTTGCAATGATTTTCAGTGCCTGGTGAACCGACGTCTGTGAGAGCAATTGCAGTCAATTCAACGACAATCCACGTTTCGTGGCGACCACCTGCGGAAAAAGATAGGTAAATAAACACGTCTGTATCTGTCGTTTCTCTCTCACTCTCATTTTCTCTTCCTCTAAAATCACATATCTCATTAGTGAATATGTAAAATCTGTCATAAGCTTACGATGTCAACGAATTGGCACATTTCAGAAAAAAAATATTTTTCTGTTGATGATGGAAAATGTTGATTTTCGCTAATAGTTTTGATGAAAAATTCAATCATCATCAATTTCTGAATGAGTTTTATATTAAATATGAGTCTTATGTACAATAATTTCCTAATAATCTCGACACAACAAAATATTTTTTGCATGTTTACAATTTAATTATAATTACAGAAACGGAATTATTCGTGGTTACCACATTCATGTACATGAAACTAAAGAGGAGGGAAAAAGTTTCCTCAATGAGCCTATGAAGTTTGAAGTGCCCGATGGCGTTCTCGATTATAACATTAGTGGTTTGCAGCCAGACACAAAATACTCTGTTCAGGTTGCCGCATTGACACGCAAGGGCGATGGCGATCGAAGCCTCTCGATATCAGTGAAAACACCAGGCGGTGTGCCAGTTCGGCCCATTGTAAGATTGAAAGTTTTAGAACGCGATCCAACTGTGTCTATTGAACTCGAATGGGAGCGGCCAGCACAAACTTATGGCGAATTGCGAGGTTATCGCGTTAGATGGGGTGTTAAAGATCATCATAAACTACACGAAACCATGCTGAGCCATGACACCACAACCAAAAATATCAAAGATCTTGAACGTGGCATTGAATATGGTAAGAATGTCATGTTTCTCTCTCTTTGTTTTCATTTTTAATTATTATTGAATATACAATTAGAATTTCGAATTGCTGGCACAAATCATATTGGCGTTGGACAAGAGGCGGTCAAATATTATACAACGCCAGAAGGAACGCCTTCAGGACCACCGACAAATATTTCATATCGCTTCCAGACGCCGGATGTTCTTTGTGTCACATGGGATTCGCCGATTCGAGAGCACAGAAATGGTCAAATTCTTCGTTATGACATTCAATTTCACAAGAAAATTGATCATGGTTTGGGTACTGAAAGAAACACAACAGTTCGTAAAGCAGTTTTTGCAAATCTCGATGAGAACACTGAATACGTTGTAAGAATTAGAGCTTATACAAAGCAAGGAGCCGGACCATTCAGTGAAAAGATCATAATTGAAACTGAAAAAGATATGGGACGAGCACCAATGATGGTTCAAGCAATTGCAACATCTTATCAAACAGTAGAAGTATGGTGGGAACCAGTTCCATCACGTGGACGACTCGTTGGCTACAAAATATTTTATACAATGACTGCTGTTGAAGATCTTGACGAATGGCAAACAAAAATTGTTGGTCTAACAGAATCAGCCGATTTAGTCAATTTAGAAAAGCAAGCACAATATGCAATTGCAATTGCTGCTCGTTTCAAGACAGGTCTCGGACGACTAAGTGAAAAAATTACTGTCAAAATTAAGCCAGAAGATGTTCCACTCAATTTGAGAGCGCAAGACGTGAGTACACACTCAATGACTCTGACATGGTCTTCGCCCATTCGACTTAACCCAATTCATTATAAAATAAGTTTTGATGCAATAAAAGTTTTCGTCGATGCACAAGGAATCACTCAGACTCAAACTATACCACGACGGGAAATTACCATTCCACAGCACAAAATGTCGCACACAATTAATGAGCTCTCGCCATTCACGACCTACTACGTGAATGTGTCAGCTGTTCCTGCAGATTTTACATATAGACCACCGACAAAAATAAGCGTAACTACTCAAATGGCAGCGCCTCAAGCTATGGTTGAGCCTGACTTCTATGGTGTTGTTAATCATGAAGAGATTCAAGTGATTTTACCGCAAGCCTCCGAGGAATATGGTCCAATTTCGCATTACTATCTAATTGTGGTACCTGAAGATAAATCAAATTTACACAAGCAACCTGACCAATTCCTCACCGATGAAATGCTGCCGTCTCGTACGAATCGACATGATATGTCAAATGCTCCCTATATTGCTGCCATGTTCTTACAGCGTAACATTCCCTACACATTCCATCTTGGCTCAGGCGACACATATCACAACTTTACAAACAAAAAATTGGAACGTGGTAAACGATATAGAATTTTTGTGCGAGCTGTTGTCGACACACCGCAGAAACATCTGTACACATCGAGTCCATTTTCGGAGTTTCTTGCGCTCGACATGCGAGAAGCACCAGTGGGTGAACCACCGCAACGTCCTGATCCAAATACAGCGTCACAAGATGAAGGCATTCATGTAAAAGTTAACACGGCTGAGCAGGGACTAATTTGGGTTGTGGTGCCAATTATTGCAGCATTTGTTCTTTGCTTTTTCCTAATTATCGTTTATATTGTAAAAAGAAAAAATCAACCATGTAAGAATCCAGACACTGCCGTTACTCGACCACTCATGGCAGCTGACCTTGGCGGTCCAGCACCGACTGATCCCGTTGACATGCGTAGATTAAATTTCCAAACACCTGGCATGATCCATCATCCGCCAATTCCCATCTCAGAGCTTGCTAATCACATTGAACGATTGAAAGCTAACGGAAACTTGAAGTTTTCTCAAGAGTATGAATCGATTGAGCCGGGACAACAATTCAGGTAATAACAATGAAGTTTTTGAGTGACGTTGCTTTAAATATTAATGTTATTTTTTGTTAGTTGGGAAAACTCGAACATGGAAATCAATAAACCGAAAAACAGATATGCAAACGTATGTGCATACGATCACAGTCGTGTCATATTGTCAACAATTGAAGGTCAACCCGGAAGTGACTACATTAATGCAAATTATTGTGACGGATATCGAAAGCATAATGCATATATTGCTACTCAAGGACCATTAACGCATACATTTGCTGATTTTTGGAGAATGATTTGGTTAGTAAAAAAATTGTTTTTTGAATATTTCTTATAATCAATTTTAATTTTTTAAACAGGGAAGTGGAATCAACAACAATAGTAATGATGACACGATTGGAAGAGAGAATGAGGAAAAAGTGTGATCAATATTGGCCTACAAGAGGGTCAGAGACTTATGGACAAATGACAGTCACAATAACTGCAACACAAGAGCTGGCAACTTATAGCATAAGAACTTTCCAACTCAGTCGCGCTGGGCGTAACGAATCGAGAGAAATAAAGCTTGTTCAGTTTGTTGGATGGCCAGACCATGGAGTTCCAGACAATCCTGCACCATTTTTGCAATTTTTACGTCGAACGAGATCTTTAACACCAAGCGAATCAGGTCCGATAGTAGTTCATTGTTCAGCAGGTGTTGGTCGCACTGGTTGCTACATTGTCGTTGATTCGATGCTCGAACGAATAGAGAAAGAGAAAATGGTTGACATTTATGGACATGTGACATGTTTAAGAGCTCAACGTAATTATATGGTGAGTAGTTGCTTTAAATTAACTGATATTTTAAAATTCATATTTTTTTGTCATCTTTCGCGCATACATACACAGGTTCAAACGGAGGAACAATATATATTTATACACGATGCTCTACTTGAAGCTGTCATTTGCGGCAACACAGAAATACCCGCGACTGAACTACATACACATATCCAGAAATTAATGCAAATCATTCCGAGTGAAAACATTTCGGCTATGGAGATGGAGTTCAAAAAGTTGGCTAACGTTAAAATAGACAGCTCAAAATTCGTATCAGCTAATAATCCCGTTAATAAAGACAAAAATCGACTAGTTCATATTTTACCGTTTGAATCAACACGAGTTTGTTTATCAGTTGATCGTGGAATTGAGGGATCTGATTATATTAATGCCAGTTTCATTGATGGATACCGTTTTAGAATGGCTTATATAGCAACACAAGCACCTCTTCAGAATACTGCCGAAGATTTTTGGCGTATGCTTTGGGGTAAATTAAAAATGACATTTTAAATGTATTTTATTTTTTTAATTTAATAAAATTGTACAGAACATAATTCAACAATAATTGTGATGTTAACAAAACTAAAAGAGATGGGCAAGGAGAAGTGCACACAGTATTGGCCAGATACAAGATCTGTACGCTATCAGTATTATGTGGTAGATCCAGTGGCAGAATATAATATGCCACAGTATAAGTTAAGGGAATTTAAAGTTACTGACGCACGTGATGGAAGCAGCAGGACTGTGAGGCAATTTCAGTTCACAGAATGGCCCGAGCAGTATGTTTTCTACTTGATTTTCATTTTATTATATAATAATATTTTTAATTGTTAAAACAGGGGTGTGCCTAAATCAGGTGAAGCATTTATTGATTTTATTGGACAAGTGCACAAGACAAAAGAACAATTCGGATTGGAAAATTCGCCGATTACGATACATTGTTCAGCAGGTTAAATTTTAAAAAGATTTCATAAATTTACATAAATAAAATTTTTAAAAATTAAATTTAGGTGTTGGTCGAACTGGTGTTTTTATAACGCTAAGTATAGTCCTTGAACGAATGCAATATGAAGGAGTCCTCGATGTATTTCAAACAGTTAGGATTTTACGTTCTCAGCGAATTCACATGGTTCAAACGGAGGTAATTTATATGACTATATGAATGAAATTTGTCATTCAATTAATTATTTTCTATTTTCATTTTTCAATTTAATTAGGATCAGTATCAATTTTGTTATAGAGCAGCTTTGGAATACTTGGGTTCTTTCGATCACTATACAAACTAAATAATCGTAGATTGTAGCGTATTTAAAGGCATTTACTCATTTTTCGGCATAAATTTTTTACGTTACTTAATAAATCTTCGAAATAATTTTATTTTTAATTTTCTCTTTTATTCTTTAAAATAAAGACTGAAATATATATATTTTCCTCTTTTTTATCGCGATAGACTTAAGTCTATATATTTTTTTCTATGATTTTTATAGCCAAGTCAATAATTACATACTAAAAGAAAAAAAGAAAAAATAATTAAATTCTCATATCAGATAATTATTAATTCATGTTTAATTAGCGCATTATAAAACAATTATCTTCCAAGACATGAAAGCTATTATAAATTAGTGTACATTATTACTCTTAAATAAAAATTCAAGCTTAATAATGAAATATAAGAAGAAGAAGTCATAATCACTCAATGCTTATTGTATGGATTTGCACTTCAATTGAATGTGAGAAGGAAGAGTTGATTGATGAGAACAATTTTACAGATTTTTAAAAACCTCAACGATCACTTTCATAAACGAGCACATCCATATATCTAGCTTTATAATTTTCTTCGTTTAAATAAGTAATTTGTAGAAAAGGAAAAAAAAACTTTTCTTTTTCAGATCATAAAAAGTGACGTCAATTGAGAGAGAGACACATACATGCATGTGAAGGAAAATTTTCTACTGATCAATTTATTTTTTTTCTGAATAATATTGATAGCGAGAAAGAAAAAAGATTGAAAAAAAAAATACACACAACCACATGGAAAATATGAAAGTACTCTTACTCTCATCACTTTTCTTGTTCACATTTTCTTTAGACTTTTTCCTGTTGAGTTGTAAAGTAAACGCCGTTTGACACTATAGTATTTATTTTTCCTTCGCTCAAATTGAAATAATAAAGCATGATTGATTTGGTAGTAGATTTTAAATTAGATAGAAAATAGTTTCAGTGCTGCTTAGAGACTAAAAATAATTAAAAAAGTGAAATAAATTTTTTAGAACTAAAATTGCTATCTTTTTGCAAAAAGTGATCAAAGTTCAAAGAAAAGAAAAATATACATATTTATTAATAAGCAAAAATCATGCGAAATTTTCTCCACAATCAAGAGGAAAGAAATATAAATCTATAAATATAACAAATTCGTAGGTAATATCGTTTTGTGTGACTGCATAGTATAATAAAATTTTTGAACTATTTATAATCGAAAACAATTGCTATAATTATTAATGACACGATGCCAAATACATGTCGAATTATTAGAAAATTATTTAAGCGATCGCTTGATAGTTTTTCCAACTCAAAGTATATGAGTGTGTACAGACATATTTATTTGTATATTTATTTGCTCTCTCTTTTTCTTCTGTTTATGTTTTTCTTTCTCTCCTACGCATTGAGTTTGATTTTATATACTTTTGTCTTTAAATAGAATATATAAATCTATTTATATGAATAATGAAAAGTAAATGAAGCAGAGATCGTAGATCGCAGCCTATTAATATGCAAATTAATATTTTGATAACGACACACTTGTTAGTCACTCTGTCTCTTCTTTTTTATGCATATATAAATTTTTCCTTTCTCCTCCTCACTCATTCTCATACGCAACTAAATTTGGCTCAATTTTAATTTTCAATGGCGCCAATAAGTTCTTTTTTATTTTCACTCATTTAGAATAATGATGAAAATTTCTGAATCAAAATCTGACACATTTATAAGTAACTTGTACAGAACGATAACGAAAAACCGAAGGAGAACGCTATCATCGACTGGAAATAATGTATTGCACAGGTGAACTCATAATTTTTACTTTATTCATTTTAACGATGTGCTAAGAACTGATAAGTATTAAATAAATACGTACTATAGAATACCAAATACTTCAGAGTTTGAGCTTCCCTTTGCAAATTTCTCAGACGAGTATGATATAGAAAGAACTGTAGCTGAGGGACATTTTGCGAGAATTTTCTTAGCTAAACATAAAGTTACACAAACCAGCGTTATTTTAAAAGCACTGCACAAAGAATTGACGGGATTGAAAGAATTTATTAAAGAGTTTCATTACAATTATCAGCTTAGTCATCATCCTTATATTTTGAGTTGCTACCAAGTAAATTTCCATCAAATTGTTTTTACTTCATATTTTAAATTATTTCCTTGTTTTTAAGGTCAAATTTCAAACAAATGATTTTTTTGTTTTCGCAATGGATTACGCACCGTATGGTGATTTAAGTCATCACGTTGGCGCTTATGGGATTCCAGAATCATGCTGTAAAAAAATTGCTGATCAATTGAGTTCCGCTCTAGGCTTCATGCATCAAAAATCTCTCGTTCATAGAGACATAAAGTTAGAAAATATTTTAATTTTTGCTTTAGACTTTTCCCGTATAAAATTGAGTGATTTTGGTGCAACGACAAGAGAGGGACTTTTGCATTATCGTATGAATAATACCTGGGTTAGTATATTTAAAATGTTGATTAAGCATAAATTTCATTTTGTATATTTTCTTCTTTCAGACATCATTCCTTGCTCCAGAAGTAAGTGATGAAAAACACATGTTGAAGTTTTGTTTATTATACAATTTGATTTTAAACAGGTCTTAGAAGTAGTCAGAAATGAACGATATGTAGTAAAAAGTTCATCAGATAGTTGGCAATTTGGTGAGTAAAATTTATTATTTCCGTAAATGGTATAATATTGCTATCATTTTTTAGGAATTTTACTTTATATGTGCCTTACTGGCAGTTCTCCATGGAAAGAAGCAAACTGGGTGAAGGATAACAAATACTGCTTATTTATGAAATATCAAAAAAGAGAAACATCAAAAATACCCGATAATTTTAAGAAATTTACACCACGATTGTTAAGAGCGTTTAGGCGATTTTTCGATCACAATGAAGATGACCGAGCTAAAGTAACTGACATCAATAAATATCTCAAAGACAAATGGCTAAACACAAAAACGTCATTGAGTCCATCCGTTGCATCGCGATCGTTTCGTGTAAGTCATCTGGAGCAAGATCAAGACTCAATCAAGTACATAAATCACAAAGATTATAAACATTCAAACGATGAAAAGGCGAGAGTGAAAAGACTTATGAGCACGTTTGGCTTGCATCAAGAGAAAAATCCAATTACTGATCAAGCGACGATTTCTGAAATCAAAGTCACACAATGGCTTACACAGAATGAGGACAATTTCCAGAAATTCGATGACGCTGAAGAGGATTTAGACTTGAGTTATTGGCAACGTAACTAATGCACTGGTTGAATTTTTGTTTTTTAAATGTTATTTATTTAATTTAAGGCAATACAATGAAAGGTTTATTATTATAACTAAACTATGGCAAGAAAGTACTCATTTTTTAACTGATCCCTCATCATATTAATTTTTCAATCGTTACGTGGAGAAATTAACTCAAGAAATTGAAATGGAACGTTTAAAATTACACCTAAAATAATGAATTGTCTTAAATGAATGATAATTGTTGAATATTAAGTTCTTACCATTACTCTCGACCAACAAGTGACCACGACGTTGTGATGCACCTTTGACAGTCACCACTTCTCCTTTCTTCAACTGCTCTCCATTGTTCATCTGCATATTTTCAGGAAAATTCATCTTCATAATACGTAGTTGTGGATATTTGAGCTTTGAATTTCCAGACACTGTGTAAGATCTTGGAGGTGGTACCATTGGTGGTGACTGATAAAAATTATAAAATTCATTATTTATACAAAGTTTTCTAAAATTTTTATGATTTACTTCTAAATCAGGCGTTCCGGTTATTGGTTGAGGACGTGGTCTAATTGTGGTGTTAATATGTCCTCGTCCTAAAAGATAATTCGTAAAATTAAGGCAAAATAAATTTTAAAATCTATTTTAATTTACCCATGATCGAACTTGACATCAAATTATTTGATGAAAGCAGCAAGTCTTTTTTAATTTTCTTCATTGTATTGAGTTTTCGAAGTTGCCAGCCACGCCATACAGATTGTATCAAGATAGCGCTTCGATTTCGAATATGATTGCGAAGATTTTCCAAATGTTGACGCATACCTTCGCTTAAAAATATGTGACGTTTTCCAGGAGCCCATGATAGAATTACAGAAACATTAAGCTCAAATGGTTGTTCAATGGCACAGTTGAGTAGCAATTTACAATCTTCCATAACATTATCTTCACAGCGTCTCAATAATCTCGATGGAACCAGCATTTTGTATCGGCTGATAAATTGTTTGAATCTCATTCGGTGTGGAAAACCACTTGACATTAAGTTAAGCGTTTCCAATATTTGCAAGGCGCGAATTTGACGCACAACAGTGTTTCGTTCGAAATAGCTCGGAACTTCATTCGAATTACTCTTGATGCATCGTACAAAATGTGGTCGACTCATAACAAGAGTTCTCAAGAGATTATCCAAACGTGTGTGAAAGTCTTGTGTAAGTGTTGAGACTGGCTCTAAACGTTCTCCATCATTTAACAAATCTGTACTTGATGTGGGCGCTATTCGGAACCACGTACCACGCGGAACATTTTCATGCGAGTAGAGTGCTCTTAATTCTGCACCAAATAAGTGCGTAGCAAAACCAAATTGACAATTGTGTTTATAAAACACTGAAACAAGATCATCACTGATGATGTCTCGGTTTGTATCAAGGAAATTACTGGCATCATAGACAACATGTCCAGAAAAATGGTGAATTGTGAACATTCTCGGGTCAAATTGTTCAATGTGGCTTTGTTGAAGTCTTGGTGAGGAACGATGTTGAACTTTTATTTTTGCAACATAGCTTTCAGCATTTCCACGCATAGAGCATTCTGAATCAAGTAAACTAAGGAGTCCAGTACGTAGTGATGAAATTAAATCGATGCATGGAACATTGTCAACGTAATCGATCTCACTTTCACAAATAATGCCTTCATCGCGACATGATTCAATAGAACTTTTGAAAATATGAGTATTGTAAAAATGTTGCATTGTTTCTGCACATAAGTTGATACACAAATGCTCAAGTTGAGCAAATTTCGGTTCTTCATAACCAAACATATCGAGAATACCAATAAAACCGTCAGTTGCATGTCGTACAACATTATTTAAAACTGCCATTTGATTCATTGATTTAGCAGAATTTCCACCAATTGTTGATGCATGCTGGCTATTAATCTCAACTTGATTGTGAACAGACTCATTTGAATCAGAACTTAATGTTCCTGATCCCAATCTAAAATTTTACATGAGACAGAATAAATAATTGATCATAGTAAAGTATAAATAATTTCTTACCTTTTTAGACTGTTTGCACGCCGAACGATAGTTGCTACAGTACGACAATAGAGTGCTTTCGCCAATGAATCTCTTGCAATGTATGACATATTGGCATCGCACACTGATTTTATTAATTGACTTCCACGTGTATGTGAATTTGTATTGTGAGTTCTTGTTGTTAATCCTCTGCAGAAAAAAATGAATTATTGAATGAATTTAAAATTAATAAAACAAATTTTACCTAAATAATGATTGAGGTGAAACACCAAGAAGATTTGCAACTGCATTTAATTCTGTATCTCCATTAACTTCTACTTCATTACGCTAAAAATTAAAAAGTTTTAAATTGAAATAATTATATTTTATTGAATTTATTATTTAACTTACTTCATTATCAATAAATTTAATATTTCCCAAAAGCAAAACAGCAGCAAGAACACGAACAACATCTAAAAATGGAATGCCTAAAATTCCAAGACAAGCTTTCCATGCTTGAAATCTTGCTGCATCTTCTTGTTCATCCTAAATACACAAAATAATATTGAATAAAAAATTACACATTAGAAGTTTAAAGTAATTCAAACCTGTCGTTTATCTCCAGACTGTAAATAATTCAAATCAGCTGCTGTGTAACCATCTAAGCAGAGTCTAGTACGTTCTTCATCACTGAGACCAGCAAGGAGTTGATAAAAAATGTGATAATTTTTCTCTTTAGGCAATGGTCTTATGACTCGTGTTTGATCTAAAAAGTAGCAATGAATCTTCGTTCGATACAATGCACCATCAGTCACTTGAACTTCAATAAATTGCCCCTAAAAATTTCATAAAATTATAAGAAATTGATTAAATTTAATAAAACTTTCACCCACAATTCGGCTTGATTCTGAATTTGTTGCAGTAGCTGCAGAACCTAACGATCTTAAAACAGTGAATGCTGCAGCTAAATGTTTGAATGCATCTGTTTCTGGACCACCACCTGCGACTGCAAAAAGCTGTCGAAGCAGCAACATTGAACAATGTGTCTTTCCTGAGCCTGATGAGCCAGAAAGAATGATTGCTTGTGGATAGCCAGTCTCGGCTTGCTGTCTAACAGCTTCCTGCACAATTTTGACGAGTTGAGATGGCATTGGAATAGAACGAGTTGATGATAATGTCAGTGGATTTCCCACATCATGATAAGGATTAATTGACAGCAATATTGGACCAACATTTGTCTGTGAATAAAGAATTTACTTAGGAAAATTTTAATTCAAAAAGAATTCAAATCTTACAAAGAATTTTTTCTCAGAAAATCTTGCATGAAGTGTCTTCATTACTGCATCTTCAGTCAAAGGTCCATTTAAGTGAATCAAGTCTTCTGTTTCGCTCACTTTTAATGTCGATCCTCCATTTTTGATATTATTGAATGTGACACAATTTTCATCTTTATAAAAATTAAATTATCAATAAATCATAAATTTTAAATTTAATAAGCTTACTTTTGATAGGAGAATGAGGTTGTGGTTGATGATTATTTTTATTGTATGAATCTCTATTCTCATCATTATGATTTTTCGGAAGTGGCAAGGGAATGGAAATGTTGCGAGTGGTTGTTACTACATGATCGTTGTTATTGTTATTGTTGTTGCTGTGATTATTATTTAATTTACGTGAATTAATATTATTGATAGGTACTCCTTTTACATTATTAACATTATTATTGTAGTTGCTATTGCTATTTATGTTATTATTATTGCTTGATGCTGCTGCATTATTCATATTTGACATGTTCATGTTGTTACTGTTATTGTTTTGTAAGCCCTATTAGAAATAATAAAGAAATTCATTTAAAAATATGAGCAACAAGTGCTGCACCTGATGTGTACTACTAGAAAGAATCCAATTAGAATATTCAAACATACCATATTTTTTCCCGTCAAGAAATTGTGTGGAAAATTTGTGCAATTAATCAATGGATTATTAG